>JACJUY010001081.1:0-82001 GCA_014220935.1 Platorchestia sp. MABIK | reverse complement strand
GAAGATATGTACATCAGTTTATCTCAATGCACCGCTATGTCTCCAACGGTAAATTTTGTATTTAAACGGATATTGAACTTTATAATTAAATATTATTTAGAACAGCTGTCAAGGCTGTCGTTCATAGCTGTGAACGAAGTGAATAAACGAAAGAGAACGAAGAATTCTCCAGTCAAACAGTAACTCATGAACAGAACCAGTCACCGGTATTTTAGTGAAGTACCTCTGAATAACTCGGACCGAGAGTTTAGACATGATAAATGAAATAGATTTTAACTGCTCACCGACTTGCAATCAGAGAAAAAATTTGCAGAGAAAAATGCCAAGCGAATGTGCATCATGGAATGAATAGACGTGTAGCAGAAATTCCTGCAAACGTAGTAATTATGACAAATTATGAAGAATATAAAACACAACAGAGATTTGGTTCAATGACAACATGACAAGAGAGCAGCGTCTGGTTCATTACTGTACACTATACTGATATGAGCTGAGGGAATCGCTGAGGGAAGCTAGTTGAAAAGAGCTTGCTGGAAGGGGCTAGTTGAAAATAGCTAGCTGGGAGGGGCTAGTTGAAAATAGCTAGCTGGGAGGGGCTAGTTGAAAAAATGGATATCTGTCATTGAGAAGGACTAAATGAAAAGAAATAGCTGAGGTGGGCTAGTTGAGATAAGCTACCGAGAGGAGAAACCCTAACTGAAGTTCCACATGGGGAGCTGTCCGCTAGAAAAGTGTCGACAAGGGCTAGAAAAGTGTCGACAAGGGCTAAAAATTCCAAGATGTACTAACACGCGAATAAAAGCATGTTCTCGGTTTTGAATGGAAGATAAATGTGCGAGTCTGCATACACAAGGTTCTTTGTAAGGACGAATGAAAGCATTTGACTTATGTTCATCTCAAACACTAAAACTGGTAAGGCCTGCTTTACCTCCAGCACAACTCAAAGGAGCGAGTTAATAAGACGTGAGGCAAATGGGGCTATGCCATCGCGAATCGATGCATCGAGCATTTAAACCACACCAATACACCCACTGAAGGTCTCGCTTTACTACAACTCGCCGCCCAAGTTCGGTTAAAAAATAGAAAAACTAGCATTTCAGTTTTAGGTCGAGTTTTCCTTGGCTTGATAAGATGAAGATGAACACGAATGAGTGCACGACTCACACAAGACACACATTTTGGTAGAACAGAAGAAGATCACGGCCGCCGCGGAGTGCCTGCTAAGGTCCCCCTCCTCGTCTACCAGTCCACAGCTCAGCGTCTCACAAAGGCAAAGAAACCATGACATTTAGGGGCTCAATGATGCTGCGTAAACAGAATGTCTTCAAGCTCTAGGGGTGCACCAAAATCTCGAAGCTCATTAAATAAAAACCTTTCGTTGAGACCCATACCAGAAGGAACTCTGCATTGGACTCGCAGATCAGCGCAGAAATTTTCAATTAAAATTTTAGTTTCTCATGACTGGTTTTTACAGCATACAAAATTAAATGATTTTCAAATGCCATATAGGTTTAATTGCCTTTTTGAGGTGCTATAGTGTCCATCAAACCTTCAAACCATGAAATTCGAATTTTTTAATAAATTTAAATTTGAACTGAATTTAGCCTCAGAGAACAAGAGGAGAAAAAATCGATTTACTGATGAGAGTTTGACCGTTGTTCGTTTCATGAGTTGAAGCCCAGGACGCAAGAAAAAAGGAAGAATGAGAAATAGAAGTGTCAGTGTAGGAGAGAGTAGTTAACTTAATATTATTATTTTCAAAGAGTGACCACTCAAGCAACACACGACAAGCTAAGCCACGTAGCAGGACTCATAATTTCAATTTGAAAATATTTTCATCTCACCCACTGCCGTATACAGTTTACTGACCAAACGTAAACCGAAAGTTANGTGCACCAAAATCTCGAAGCTCATTAAATAAAAACCTTTCGTTGAGACCCATACCAGAAGGAACTCTCCATTGGACTCGCAGATCAGCGCAGAAATTTTCAATTAAAATTTTGGTTTCTCATGACTGGTTTTTACAGCATACAAAATTAAATGATTTTCAAATGCCATATAGGTTTAATTGCCTTTTTGAGGTGCTATAGCGTCCATCAAATCTTCAAACCATGAAATTCGAATTTTTTAATAAATTTAAATTTGAACTGAATTTAGCCTCAGAGAACAAGAGGAGAAAAAATCGATTTACTGATGAGAGTTTGACCGTTGTTCGTTTCATGAGTTGAAACCCAGGACGCAAGAAAAAAGGAAGAATGAGAAATAGAAGTGTCAGTGTAGGAGAGAGTAGTTAACTTAATATTATTATTTTCAAAGAGTGACCACTCAAGCAACACACGACAAGCAAAGCCACGTAGCAGGACTCATAATTTCAATTTGAAAATATTTTCATCTCACCCACTGCCGTATACAGTTTACTGACCAAACGTAAATCGAAAGTTACAGAAAACTAGAATTGCTACAAAAGTAGCGTTTTTTAATTGGGTGTTTACTTTGTAACATAATAAATTGCATTCACGAACAAATCAGTTCATCTCATTTTCAGTGAGGAGATTCAAACGCACAGAGCCATAATTAGCAAAGGCAATACGATATTAGTTAATGGAAATTGATGAGTGTGACTTATTTGTCCGGACTTCATTTAAAAATAAAATTTAGAATACAGCAGTGGAAGAGTTATCTTCAAGGGAAAATTTCGAAAAAACGAAGCAAATGTCAGGTTCTAGTACCAACGGAACCTTTCACAGTTCTGCCATGCTTCTTTCTAGTTAAGAACATGAACACATCCACTGACATTGTATCGAGATTTCATATTTTTGCGTGTACAACCGAGTTGCAATAAATTCATTTCTGTGAACAGTAAGATTAACACAGTTGGACTGTCAGTGTGCACCACTTTTTCAATTGTAGCTAAGTTGGGGCAGACCTAAACTAGGTTCACAGCCGTTCATATCAGTTGTTCGCTGGTAAGTGAAAATGAATCACGAGCCCTAAACTTGACTGTCTGACCGTCCAAAATAATTTGAGCCGATGAATGTCCCAGAAAAATAGGAACAGAGAAGAGCTATTCAATAGATACAGTAAGAGCACATACTATGCTTTCTTTTTTCCTTTTGATTTCACAAAAAGATCTGAACAGTGAACAAAAAAGAGTCATAATGAGGAAGACGATTGACGAAATAGGGCAGCACATTTCAGAAGCCCTCAGGAAGGTAATTTCATTATAGAGTCAATAAAGCGAACATATTTATTCAAAGTAAGCATCAAGTTTAATTTTTGTAATTGAGGAAAGCGCGTGAAAATAAACCTTTTTCTCAAGAAGTGAAATTCACTATCTGAAAGACTATGGAAACACATGCACTTTTTGCTAGTGGCGCATTCACGAACATTAACTGCAGCCGCAAGAAGCGTCCATGCAAGCTTTGTACCAGTTAGCAGAACTGCACGAGATCAAGGCTCAGAACACGATTATGCCGCTCAAAAGCTCAAAAAGCGGTCTCGGAACACACTGAACATAGCTCGAACTCATACGAGTAAGAGAAGCTCGTTGTACTGCTAGGCTATTGTCAAAGACAGTTCATGATACGCACCCTCTGTCAAATCTGCCATTTAAAAAGAAGAAAAAAAACACTCGTTAGAAACCCCCCACGAACACAGTAAATTACACTTGAGTTTAAATCATTTGTCCAGTATTAGAGTCAAGCAGCGAACACGAAAAAATTCACACACTAACTTTTTAGAATAGAATATGGAAACCAAAACGAGCCAAGAGACCCCGCTCTTCTATTTCTATCGCAGTCCCGTGCAGTTTTTCTGCCTAGAAATCCGTTATTTTTTTGCAAAATTTATCTTTAAAATATAAAAATACCGATTCTTTTTTATGATTAACTGAATTTTTCACTTTTTAAAAATTAGAAAATTGAATTTCACAGAATTTATCAACCTTGCAATTGTGAAAATGTGCAGTGAATCAAGAAACGCAATGTCAAAAATGTGATAAAAATACATCTTCGGAGGAACGTGAAATCGACACGCCGGCAAACCCAAAGGACAATTCTGAATGAACCCAAATTTTGCCCACAAGTCTCACAACGACCCAAGAAACAAGAACAACGTCACCAAAAAGACGGAAAGCCTCACCTCCGTGGTCGCTGGCGTGACTCTGCCGCCCGTGCTGCTGCGCTGCCTGCTCTATGATGTCGTTGAGCACCATCACGTCTGGAATGTGTAGGCAGAGCATTATTTTACGTCCTTCATCGATCTCGGAGGGATCCTTTATTTACTCCTCGTGAAATGCAGGGGCCTAATGAAATAAACGATTTTTTTCAACTATCAAAGAATGAAGCAAAAAGAAAACGCGCACGTTCTTCAGCTAGAAAAAAATCATTGCTTCAGTACATGTAAGATGAACGCCATACAAGGCATAGCTTATACTTTTCTTTACCGACGGTGAGGATAGATTACACGACATGCTAATTTAAACCTCATTAAATACATAAATGACAAGAAAACGGAAGAAAACATTTAGTATGGAATTAAAGAAATGGGAAATTTATGCATAAGTGTTTCCCTCACAAGATTCATTGAGCATAGAAACAACAAAATTAGAAAAAGTTATAAAACAATGTAAAAATTAAAAAATATAGTAATAGGTGCAGAAGAAATGACAGCAATCAACCGAAAAATATGGTCTGCAACGCAATAAAAAAATCTATTATAATACCATAAAAAGAAATCCTGCTTTCCCTCCAGTTCGGGACCTAAGGTCTTCCCCCATAGAGACAACAGTTGCATCCGCTTGAGGAGAGAGACAGTGAAATTTTGACGTTCAAACCATGGCAGCCTTTAACAACGAAACAAGAGATAGCAGCCCTGTAGACTAGACCCTTAATACAGAAACATTGCGCTTCATTTCACTCGACAGACGTAATGGTAGCAAATCTACATTATAACTGGGGTGGAGTTACGGGAGAAGTCTGGGTTGGATGTTACTAGTTATCTTTCGAGATAAAAGCTGATGAATGACTTGAAAATTTTCATCCAAATCTCGGATGAATTCTCCTTCTTATGGAATGAATAAAAATTCATACGAATTCAATGCCAACAACGAAATCTGTAAATAGCGTTAGATTAAGCTTCAAGAAGATGCATCTGTCCTTCACATTGATATAAACCAATAGCAGCATAATGAATTAGGAAGTTTCATTGCTAATGTCAGTTGAAGACTCCCAAGTCTCATCAAAGGCGATCTCAAAGAAGCAAAATGAAGGGACGATTGAGTGTGGAGTAAAAAATTAGATAATATAAATTAGTTTGAGTCTCCCTAACCGCAACAAAAGCGATCCAAAGAGAGGAAGGCACCATGGAGTTAAAAATCGCAGAATCTATAAGAAGCTTCCCTGTTTCTATTTATGGATAGAAACAGTAAATTTAAAAAGAACTTTATGAAAGGAGATAAAAGTTGAAGAGAGTAGTAGATGCTGCAAAACAGGACAGTAGTGAACCAAAAAGAGATGGTCCGTTACAAAAAAACTTTTATTTCAACAATAAGAACGTTTACCTTTAGCTCAGGACCAAACATATTCCTTCTGGGAGCGCTAATTCCCATAGAGACAATAGTTGCATCCCCCTGAGGGGATGGTGTAAGAGAAACGTCGAATCTACGTACAAGGTTTGGCCCCAAACGAGCAGAAGGCTTTGAAGATAGAAGTCCCGATAGTAAATCTTTAGTATCCCATGGGGGGCGTCATAAGTTACTGAACCTATGGCAGACAGCGGTTTTTCCCTTAAACGATATAGTTTAATGATAGTTCGGTCAGAAACCATTAGTATATCGTATTTCAAATTATTGTACTTATATTCTAAACCTGATTCAATGCTTTTAACTTTTAGACTCGGTCATAACTCAATGGTGCCACTATTAGCTCCTCATAACTTTAGCAAGTACCCCTTCATGGAGAGTTTGTGAGAGGCTAATGACACAGCACAAGCCACGTAGCCTTATTTAGGCAATCTCACCGCTCATATCGACGACGGTCTGCTTCTGGATGGGGTCTATGAATGGGTTGGTCTCCGGACTCTTGAGCTTGAGCGCCAAAGCTTCCTCCGGCTCCATTGTGCCGTCCTGAAACCGCACGCTTCTATTAGCTCAATGATGGCAACTGAGGTCAGCTTTACGCATCCTCACACTTGAGGTAACCCCGTAACATTCACGGAGTTAGCTCGTATACTTCTCGCCTATTTTGACAAAAATATGTATACACAGAAAACAGTTTAACTTCTTCTACTGAAATTTTTCAAATTCGTGACACAGTAAAAATATGATTCATAATTATATAAGCAACATAAAAGTAACAGGATTTCACATTTCGACTAAAACTGAGCTCCACGCGATGGTCGGAAGGTTATGGACATAAAGACTGCAAGTTATATTATAGATATTAAGCCTCAACTTATAATGAACACAATAATTAGTATCACCAAAAAATGTTGAGAAAGATTCCAAATATAAGTGAAAATAATTGAACAAATTAAAAAAATTTAGAATTTCAAAAATATAGACTTTGAAGATATACAAATTTTGAGAAACCATTAAATTTGAACAAATTGGGAAGAATATTTACTTGATGAAATTGATTTCCACAAAAGGAATCACAAGATTTTAGGTGACTGTCAACTGAACGACAATCGTAGTCAGCAAAGCAACAGAAGTCGCTTGGGCGATCCGTCGGTCGTTTTCATAGAGCAATGAGCACAAAAGAAATATAACAGAAACGCGCTAACAACATATTTGTACAGAAATATCAGCAGATAATTACCGTAAGAGCTACATTTACTCTAAAAAAGAGCTGAAGCCCTCAAGGAAAATTTCTATAGAGAAAATTTCTGCAAAGCGTTTGTAAGAAATTCAAAAACACCAGCTCTATAATATTCACATGGGACACGATTAATGCTCCAAGACATTCTTAATTTTATGCAAGAAGTACTGAACGTTCACAGACAAATTCATACACAGATTAATGTATCTCATAAAGAGAGTTCCGAAGTTACATTCGTATGATGAACAGTCAAAGCAGCACGGACGACAGAAACACTATAGAAATGAACATGGCGGAATAACATCGAAGAATTTAACGGTACTCATAGAAGAGAGCATGCAACTTAGACGAACTCTCAAGTCACACTTATTGCAAAAATAACTCATAGTCAGAGCAGGGACTTCGAAGAACTGGACAGATGCACAAGAAACACATTCCATGAATTGTTCATTCTCGTACACAGCACCACCTATTGATGAGAGCTACCAGCTTACGGTCCACGGAGTTGTTCAAATATATTGAACATTGTCGTGGTTCATTTTCAATTAAATTTGATACTTACATGCACTTCCATGAAGAAACTTTAGTATAACAACGTAAAAGATCACGGTAATGTATAACGTATCACGGTAATGTATAATGGATCACATGAAGGTCCGCGTGTGAGCGACGCAAGGTCTGTAAGGCCTTCCCTATAACCCTATAATCAGCAGGGACAAGCACCAGTTCAAATTAGAAGCGCCAGTATCACTGTAGTTTGGAACTTTACTAACACGGTGCATTTGAGCTTCAGTGTATCCAACTCACTCAAATAATATTAACTACATACGTAATTTTTCATCACATTACGCAATGTTCGGGTTTGCACAGGAAACAAAATTAATATTTTTATTTCAACAAGTACCTGCATTCTCCAGCCATTGAAATTTCATGGTTTTTAAGCTCACTCGAAAAATGAATCTCAACATGGGGGAAACATATTGATTTTTGAAGCCTGAGCCCCTAACAAGATGAGTTAAATGCTCAAAGAAAAGATGAACAAAGAATATTGTAGAAATAAGGATCACTGGGCAAGTTTTGAGCAAAGAGAACTCAAAAGTACAGCTTACAAAAATAAAGGAAACATCAGGAATTTACTTCGTTAGGATAAAAATCTATGTACATAAAAATGATGCAGAGATTTAACGCGGCGGTGAGAATGAAAGCCTAACGGGAGAGAGCGTACAAATCAGGTCATGACACCGCCTGCCCACACTTACCTCGCTTCCAGGCCGAGTGCAATTCTCTATTGCATTCTACGGAGTAGAGACGGACGAGCGTACAGGATTGATCCAAGAAATAAAAAGGCTGAAGCAACTCAAAACAGAAATTCAGCAAAGAAAAAATGTCTGGAAATAATTTCGAAGTGCCAAACTTACCAAGAAAAAGTGAGCGTTCCTAAAACTCAATGAATGTGATTGAATTACATGATCTACTTATGCCATGGATAACATACACCATTTTAAGAAATCTTTATCGACAGTTGGAATAAGCCATTGAAAAATACATAAAACAGCTTGGCTAATGCACGAAGATTAAAACCGGTAATTCTACAACACAGTTTTGGCCCAACACCAGGGAAACAGAGAAGAGAAGTCACGTCAAACAAGAAGCAACACAATAGCAAGGATATTTCCAGGATAAAGGGAGATAGGATACAAGGATCTGGACAGTAGAGGAAGAAGAGACCGAGTCGGCAGCATCAGCCTTAGGAGCTTCATCTGATGCTGGCGCAGCGCAACAACCGCCGAGGCACCAGAATTGCCAGATTGACCACTCTTTTGACCAAAACTATCGAGTTTGACCATTCTCGAATAAAAACGTGGCCAAATTTGGCAATATAGGTCACTAAAATGACCCAACAGGTAAACCTGGCCACACAGGGCTGCTTGATTTAGTCGCGCTCTCATTCTCTAGTGAGCTGTCTTACACCCGACAACCGCATTGCATCCAAACTACTTGTTTCTGCTTGTAATGCGCCATACACTGTATGTTCTCTGCCATATTATACTGTAGCGTATACCGTCAACGCCACATGTATCGTACATCCCTACAACACAGCGCAATTCAACAGGGTTCAAAATACATGAGATAGGATTTTATAGGCGACATTCGATTCAGTTCATTATCAATTTCCACGCTCAATTATTATGATCTACGTTCTGAAACTCGGAGAGATTTAATTCAAGTCGCATTAGAGAAGCGCAAAATTCTGTCTCGGTTGTCAGAATTCAGGACAGACCTTCGACGTCTTCAAGAGACGAAGAGACATATTCAGAAGAAAAATTAAAATCAAAACTTTGGTTTCCATGGGCTGACTCCAAAGTGAATGACAAAAATCGAGACATAACAAGGAAACCGATAAAAATATTTATAATTTGATTTACTGATAGCGCTGAAGATGGCCGAGGTTGTTTTGCTAGCCACTTTATCCCTCCTGAAAAGAATGAAGATTTATTATCCATTCCCCATCGCCGCGCAATAACGAAGAAATAAGCAGAAAATGACCCCCTTCAGCGCACACTCTAGGAAACACACGACACAGTATGCAGCTCTGAGTACCTTGTAAGTATGGCACGTACATTAATTGATCAAGAATGCTGAACAGAACAAACACTGTGATTGACGGGAATGTATTCACTGAACAGGACAGTGCATACCGCACTTGATCCAGAATATTTCCTGCGTGAGCCAAGCAGCCAGAAGGCAGCGAGTGTTGGCTCCAACTGAACTTAGAGTTGCATTGTAGCAGAGTGAGCTATAGTGGCAGAATGAAGCAGGCTGCAGGAATACATAAACACTGCAGCACACAGTGCTCGAGTGGCCCAACAGAACATTCTGCAGCACCATTTGCTCCAGGGGCACATCAGAGAGAATGAGTGGTGAGTAGGAAAGCTTGCGCGGTATTCTGGAAGTCTGGACGAACCTCAGCATGAAGGCTCAAATTGCGGAACATAAAAAAATTCCAAAAAGTGCCTTTGTACGAAATGAAAATAAAAAAGTTCACTCAAAATGTGGTGTAAAATGAAGCAGTATTTGATAAATCGCACGAACACACAACACTGGAAACCAAAAGGTGAAATTTTAATAAAAGCCGCAGTGCGAATTAATTACTAAATCGACGGTAAAAACTTTGCAGATACGTTCGTTACTGAGAAATACTTTCATTGTTTGAGAGAAAATACGCCTAAAATTTGAATATTTACCACACTGGGCTACCTAACGTTCATAGGTGTAGGTACCTTTGGTACTTGGTAATGGCTTTCTCTCACTACTGGGTATTGGATGAAATATCAATCAGTTTAGGATTTACGTTTTGACTATACCAAAACTAATGGCCTGTTTGTTGCTTACATTTTCTAATACTAAGACCCATATTTCGAAATGCAAAGTACGTAGATGAAAACTCAAGATTCCTAATATTTCAGATCAAACTTATGGGCAAAATTTTCGTTTTTCTTTTGAGTTGTGAACATTAACAGGAGCTTCGGGCTTGACTGAGTTCAAACGATGTAGGAAGAAAGAGTTCTTGATGCAAGGGGGATAGGCGGGTTTGTATAGCACACTGTTCAGCACGGACCAAAGAGACGAACAGTGAAGGAGGCAACAAGAGCTGGGAAGTTATGTTGACAGTCTGGGATCAGTTATTGCGAGTGGCACAAAGAGATCTGGAAGTGAGCGGCGCAATCCAGGAGCTCTACTTGGCATGAAGGGAAGCCAAAATGTTGAACATAGCGTAATTATTAGGAGCAGTGCAAAAATATTGCTGAGAATTATGAGCCGGACATGCACGTGAGTATATAGCTGGGCCCCAGGATGGTGTCTATAAATAAAAATAACTTACGAAGCCTAGAGATTCCAGATCGCGCGAGACCCGTAGACTTGGAGTGCCTTCCGTGGACTAAGGGTAGCGATCAACCACACAAATATGTCAGAATTTTATAAGGGCGGAACGCTCAATCTCCACCAAACAATTCATACGTACTAACAAATAACATAACTTTTGAGTGCCAAGGGTATGAGGTGAGTATATATATATACATACTACTAAGCTCGACTCTTTCATCATCTTATAAAATTTTGTATAGATCATGACTTATCATTTATGAAAAAACAACGTCAGTTTTATTTTTCCCACCTTTATATACTAAAAACCTAACCAATGATCTCGACCGAAGTACCTAAAACTGGATAGTAAAACTAGGATACTATAATTTTAAGGAAGTATAGGCAGCAAAGGCCAGGAACTACTGGACCATTTTGTTAGCTTCATCCAAAGCATGAAGAATTATTTCCAATAAGCTCTTATGGCAATATATCAAAATCGGCAAAAATATAGCTACGATGAGGCACTAGATAAGACTTACTGCATCTTTGTCGATATACTCCAGGTTGACATCGGGCCCAAATATCTCTCGAATGATGTTATCTATCATCTCATCATCTCTCTTTCTCTGATCCCTCTTCAGTTTGGCAATCAGCTTCGAGTCCAGCTAGACAAGAAGTGCAACACACGTAACTGTCAGATACTTAAACAGAAGTTCGCTACCTCATCAGTAGTTTTTATCTACGTTAGGGTTTCTAATCAATTTTACGTACAAATCAACGCTCAGCCCTATGAAGAATGAAGAAAATTTTGAGTTATTCAGTAAGTTAGACGGACATTCCCAGAAATGGTTCGTAACAGCTAATGCTTGAAGAAAGATTAGGCCGCTTCGATACACTAAATCGGTTCGGTCAGCCTGTTTTTCGTGTTCCCTCATTGTTTTCTGAGTTGACTAAAGTTAATGGTGCACAAACGTGAGAAATGAAAAAAATAAATTGAAAGGTTTAACATGCAAAATGAATATCATCCATATGAAGCCATTCCATAACTGAATAAATTACACACAAGCTGTTTTTGAACCCAGCCTTTGAACGAAGCAAATATAGGGATAATATAGAGGATTTGACATATTACCTTATAACAGCAGAGAATCTTCAGAGGAACTGATAAAACTTACATTTCATCGAAGCTTGGTAATGAAAAGATAAAATCAACGTGTTTCTTTATGAAAACAAACACCAAACAGGACTTCTATATTCAATTCGGCAATCCTAAAATGAAGATCACGAGGCTAGTAAACCGACGGTTATAGAAAAGGTTAAAAGTAAAACGAAAATGCGCAAATTGGTTACCAAAAATCTATCCACGACAAGAATAGGCTTTTCCACACATATTCGATAATGTAAGGAGGGCAGCAGAAAAGGACGAGGGGACGAGCACACAGGAGTTAGAAAGCAGGCGGCGAGCGGACGAAACGGACCATGAGCGGCGACCGCTTCTAAGAGGTCGATGAAGCAGTAGATGTCGTGCACAGCTCTACTGGTCTCTACTCACACAACATGGGTCATCTAAAGTATGTATAATGACCTCGGGTACGTTGGCGGCCGTGATGCGAGATATGGCTCTCAGTTGGCTCTCTTTCGTGAGTGGCTTGCCATTGAGGAGGTCTCCGTGAGATGTATAGGAAATGCGGGACGTGTGAGACGTGTACGAATTGTGTCGTGAGCCAAGGTTTGTATACACAGGCACAATGATGGCTCCATTTTCTTCTGACATGGGAGTGACCGCAGCTGAATCGTCAGCGTACGGGAGGTGTTCTTGAGCATCGAGATAAGTGGACAGAACAAGGGGTTTCTTGTCCCCGAAACGTCGACCGTTTGTTGTTCTCCACGTGAATTGGTGAGAACCGCGAGACCCTCTTCGCAGGTTGAAGGGAGACCCGGGTAAACTGAGGCTTGCCTGTAAGATACCAATTTTGCACTAGCACTTCTCGCTAAAAGCTATCACAAGCTAAATGTATCTCTAGACATGTATTTGGAATCATTTCTACTCTAATCAAACTACGTTGATCTTGCCACACAAAATGAACGATTTGAGGTGGTACCTCTCTTCAAAATTCAAGTTCTCCTTTTCGATCGGAAAAGAAAGAGTGTACACTATTTGACTTCATGCTCTACCCGAACAGTAAGTCGCAGGCGACTGCCATGCCATTTAAACTTCGAGCTCTATAGATGAGGAACAGACAAAATACACTGAGCAAGTATAAGTTTTCGGCCCGTCTACCCACATTTGATGTTGCTCAAACGATAACTGACAGTGTCACGAACATAATGCCATGCGTTACGGTTTCGACAACAATTAACATGCACTCAGCACCGTCACAGTAAGTCTTCTTCATTCCTTGAGCTAAATGAACCATCAGTTAACTCTTGAAGAACCAACAGAATATTCATCTTTCGAAGAAAAAGGGAGCGTCTCACTATGTATTTGAAATGAGAAAGGTTTCAGTGACGAAATTAAATTCAATTAGGATGCCCTATAGGCGTAAGACAATACATTTTTGTAGAGCTTTCAGAAGAAGTATTCAAAACTAAAAGCGTAAATGACGAAAGAGAATTAATGTATCTATCTGTCCCATGCCAGAACTTCTGTTTCTCCTTCGCCAATTTCATCGGCACAGAAAGACTGAACTTTAATCTCCCCTTTGAAATAAAAAGAGGCAGGAATTGAGAATATTTACCAACTCCATGACCATGTCGTACCGACACGAGGACTATTTAGGCTCGATGATGGCTAAGAATTACTGAGCTGCTTCAAAGGCAATAAGTGAGTGCGCGGTCTGCCCATCCAAGCGTCTGAGGAGTGCAGCAATTAATCAAAAACGTCATTGCAAGCAAGCGAGCGCTCGAAAGCAACAAGTGAGAGAATTCAAATAAAAAAGCGCATCTTGGAACAAGACGCATACAGAGGTCACAAGTGAAATGGAAACATACTGATAAAATCCTTCCAAGAAAGAAAAAAGAAAGGGAATGGCATGCAGGAATGAGGGAAGCTTGGAGTTCAGTAATCAGGTGTGTCCAAGATTCCAAAGAAAGATAACGGGCATGTCAGATGGTGAAACAAAACACTTGAAGAATAGGTGGTAAAACCCATGCAGTACGACAGAACGGAGGCAATAAAACACTAAGCTAAGAGGTACGTAGGAAACAGGCCAACAATGAGCCGAATCTGTCGGAAGTCCGTCACAGTTGATGCAGCGCTATTAGAGATACTTTCAAGCAAATTATATAACAAAATCGTGCAGTGCTGTGCAATCGATTACCTCAATTCAGTGGTCAATATATAAGTGGAGTGTCAACATCAAGATTATGTGTAAATGTAGTGGAAGAGACAATAGCTTGAGCAAACATCACATGACACGACAGTGTAAACGAAGATCGAAAACACATTAACCCGAGCGTTAATATCAACTACCATTCTCACGAGCATCTTTAACACTATATTCGGTGATAATGCAAGTGTTCAGCAAGACAACCAATTGAAAGTCATTAACTGTGAGCATGACAGAGTGAGAGTGTTCCTAGCTACAGGGCTACACCCACAGAACAAGACATCATCGAACCAAGTAACGACGTCTACAACGTTAACATTCCAGTCTAACCATCGCGAGGCAAACTTGACATTGAAAACCATGTACTGCAAGCCCCTCCTTAACAAATATGTGTGCCGTTTGAAATGAACAAATTCTAGGTTACGTAAAAGTCCAAACATTGAATGAAATTTCAATTATCTGTCAAGTACTACTGAACGATCTGCCGTACAGGGTTCAGTGATCATAACAAGATCTTCAGGGATCTGACGGAATAAATTAAGACCTATTAATTACGGTTTTTACTTGGCAACTGCATTTTACAGCCTTCGACATGTTCCCAATAATGAACTCCAGATTATTGGAAAGTATAGTGAGCACTATTGTGTATTGAGTTCTTCTCTTTCATTTCCAGGGATTTAGAGCAAGAGTCCGCTTGAGAGATGGCTCAAGTTTCTTCTCCATTAACAAAGGATTAAGTTCGATCGTCTCTAGCAATAATCTTGTAAAGAGTTTCATGATTATGAAGAGCTAAAAGATCAAACGATACGATACAATGAATGTCCCTCAAGGAAACTACAACGAAAGGCTACGAGCTACAGGAAGTTGGTCATTCCCAAGAATACGCTGGTTTATTCGGTCCTGAAGGCGTCGTATAATTTGGTACATCATGGACGACATGCGGTTCTACCATCTCGCTAGGGACTCCAAAGAGGGCGCATTCAATCTAGCAATATTAACAGATGCACTCATAAGTACGTTTCACAAGTTATCCCTAAACAGGGCTCAAATGGTCAATATATCACAAAATATGTTAAATATATTTATTACACCTGCAATGAACTAATAAAAGAATGATCCAGAAGAAGCATGACCAGCATGTCGGACTAATGTATACCAATGAAGAGGTACAAAAAACTATCTCAGCAAAATATTAATTTTTCAACATCAATGTTTATTCACCATATTGCGAGAAAAGAATCATCATGAAAAATTCATACGGGAGATAAATGGCAGATAATTCATTCACGTTTTTTTAATATCTCAGTTGAGATCAATTAGCAGCAGTATATATATTTTGAGAAGCGAAGAGAAAGAAGTGGGCAACTAGCGGTAACTTGGCAAAGCGCCACATGGAAGCGTGAGACAGAGAGAGAGGGAGCTTTCTCACCTTCCTTCCTTTAGCCCTCGCTTTCGCCTCGTTTATTGACTCGCCGCCTTCACTCCTGATGGATATTTTTTCCTTGTTTTCATCGAGTCCCCTCTGACTGAAGAAAATTTCGTACGAGTGACTCGAAAACTCGGAGGGACTCTTGGCGATGCTGCCGGGATCCCCGCCCAGGTCGTCAGGGGGTCTGCCGCTGGTGGCTCTGTTCATGGCAGCCTCCGCCGCCTCTTCCGCCTCCTGCAACAGAGGCGGCGACCGCTCTTACCGCGGGGGACACCACATTCTTCTGCTACCCGCAGAGTGGTAACTACTGCCTTCTAAAGCACAAGTCAGGCACGCACCTCAAATCCAAAAGAAATTACAGCTATCAGTAAAGATGAAACCTGAAAAAGACGAAACAGGATAGAAAGGATAGACCTGAAAGCCCTCAGGATAGAAAGGGAAACTGGATAGAAAAAGGGAAACTGGATAGAAAAAGGGAAACTGGATAGAAAAAGGGAAACTGGATAGAAAGGGAACCTGGATAGAAAAAGGGAAACTGGATAGAAAGGGAAACAGTATAGAAAGGGAAACAGGATAGAAAAAGGGAAACTGGATAAAAAATGGAAGCACGAAAGAGAAAACTGAGGCGATACGATAATTTTAAGATTAATGTTGTCGGTCTAAAAACGATACTGTAATAGAAGAAAAACCAATACGTGAGGTAAAACTTTGAACTATTATTACGTCAGTTTAAGACTCCCTAGCCTCAACAAAGGCGATCTCAAGAGAAGAAAAGAGACCATTTACAAAGTATGGGACTATCATAATATGTAATCTATGCGCAAGGTTTGTTTCCACACATGAAACCCAGCGCATAGTTTAATATGGAGGGAATAGCTGTAACAAACCGAGTATTGGCAAGTACAGAAATAAGAATTGAGACGCTGGGTTAGCAGTTACCAAAAGCACAATGTGAAGCCGGAATTTCTCAGTCATTCACTCGTATTTAGATCACTGTAATAAAAGCAAGCTTTGCTCATCAAGAGGAATTGCGGTAAAGGTCAGTGGGAACACAGACAGTATATCCAAGCATGTCTACAGCAACACAGGAGAAGGCGAAAGCCAAGAAATCCTTTATCTGACACATTCTTGCGGGGAAGAAACCAAAAACATAAAATTGACGATAACAGACTTCGTACCATCAGCGGATTTTTTCAGGCATTTGGCCCGTCCTTCTAACACGATGTTGTACGATTCAATTAACTAAATGGCGTTTAGTTAAAAAAAATTGCATTCATAAGCAGTTTGGTTCAACAATGAAAAATTCATAGATTTTCCACTTCATAAATTTCCCCATCACTTTCAATAACATTTACTACGATGCAGTCATAAAAATACTTTTTCAATCCTGTCATACGCTAAAGTGAAAAATTATAAATTCTGTTGTCATTTACCGATGTTATTGTCAATGATTCTAACGTAAAGAGGTAAGAGGACAAAATGGTCATTTTCAATGAAACATTCCTTTCAATGAAGAGTACAAACTATTAAAAATGTGAACTATATGGAAAAAATGAAGGTTTCTACAATATCATCGAAGGCACTCGAAATTGTCGTTGTAAAGATCAAGAACCAGCCCAAGGGGAAAACATGCTAAAATGGTGTCTCTCGTTCACCGTCAAATCCGCAAAGAACACGAAGTAAAGCGGAAGCATTCTGTTACCCTGAGAGCCTCCTCTTCGGCGAGCGCAGCTTCCTCTTCTTCCTCGGCCTTTTTCTGGAGCTGGTCGTAGGACATGGCGACGATGGCGAGAATCAGGTTCACGAGGTAGTACGAACCCAGGAAGATGATGAACACAAAGAACACGATGTGCCACGGGCCAGCAGCTCTCAACACCTGACGAGACCAAATTAAAAATGAATGTACGTAATTTCTGCGGGAAGACTAGTGGGGAAAAATAAAGCTCTGCCATCAGTCGACGATCGACTAACGTGGGAGGGTATTACAAATAAGAGTAAACAAAGCTCACAGCTGTTCTGACTTATTTTAGTAGGATAAGGCTCGTGACAGACGAATTTCATTCTAAGCCTTTCGCCTCTGTACAGAATTGCTCGCTCTACATTACGCTCGCTCGATGAATCATTGAAGGAATTAAAGATTAGATTAGATGTTAGTTCAAGTCTCCCTAACCGCAACAAAGGCGTTCCAAAGAGAGGAAGGATGAAATTACCATTTAGCATGGAGTTAAGAAAATGCGGAATCTATGCATAAGATGCATAGAAGTAGTTAGTTGTGAAAGAATTTCATACAACAAAATAAAAGTTGAAGAAGAAAGTTGTAGGCCCTGAAAAACAGGATAGTAATGAAACGGGAAAAATGGTCCTTATCATAACGAAAATTTTTTCAACAAAAAGAAAGTCTACCTTACTCTCAGCTCGGGACGCAACATTTTCCAGATGGGAATGCAAATTCTCATAGACACGAAAGTCGTATCCTTCCGAGGGGAAATATTGAAGGAATTTAAACTCGTTAAATAATCCCCGGCGACTCGCAAACGGCGGTTCAAGGCTAGCGTTCAGCAGCAAAGCGTAATGCACTAGAAAGAAAAAAACGCAGGGAAGGAACGGCTAGTCAATCGAAAAAAAGGCACAATTCAACTTAACGGCAGTAGAGACACTTTGAAAGAACGATTCTATTCTATATGCCACGTAAACAGTGTGACAAGTATTGAAATGCAAACATGCATCAACAAATGTACTTTTAACACTTCAAGTGCGACGTGACCCACCAGTGGTCACTGAGGGGATTTTCATACTGCTGCTGACTGACCAGCCCTCACTAACTCAGTTTCGATAAATGTATAATGAAAAGGCGCGATCTATTCAATGCTCGTTATTTTCAGAATCGATCTTCAAAATTAACTCTGATTTTAGTTGAATATTGAACTTCAGTTCCGCCGTACGTTACGTGCTAAATATAATACCTTTCAAAAAATGCACTTAGAATTTGTACTTAACTATAATATTGAGTATTCATGTAAAATGTATTCAAATGCTTTGATACGATTTCTCCATTTTGAGTTCTTATTGGTAGTTTGGTACTTCGAAACGCGTTTTACGAGTTTTACGTTTTAAACGTTTATGTTTAAAACGTAAACGTAAAGCAACATATTCGCTAAAGTATTTAAAATATTTCATCTATTCCGTACTTAGTATTTAAATGTTTGTAAATGTTTTTGTATTCAAACAAATTTAAAAAATATAGTTAGCATTTGAAATAGTTGAACGATGTATCATTAATACAGATAAACGATGCATTTAGTATTTAAATACATTTGTTAAATATCTTTTGCACTTGAATATTTTGGAAAACGTTCTTAGTATTTGTCACACATGAAAGATTTATCAGATTGAATGTCTTAAACCTCAATCACAGAAGGTGAACTTGACGAACCAAAATCCCACAGCACACAATGTGCCCTCAGAGCACAATTAGTTGCTAGAGGCGTAATCTTCCAACTTGAATTTTGCTTATCGTTCTCATTTCAAACGGGTACGATAACTAAAGACGTTTCATTCCTATCGAGTACGCACATTTCTCGTCCAGTGGCACTCAAGAAATGCCCAAACGCCACGGCGCAGTAGAGCTCCAGTCCCCAGACGGTTTCGGACCTTCAAACCCTCCTCACAACCCTCCTTACAGAGGGTAAATGATCTTATCATCAGGCCACAACGAACTCGCTTCCTAAAGTAAAATAACCGTTACTACAAAACAGTTTTTAGTGACCAGCACGTTCAGAAAGAAGAAACTGAACTTTAGATGTAATACACGGCGAAACATATCTTCGCTTCGCAATTTGACAAGCAATCACAATTCAATGGAATATTCCTCCAAATGTAAGACGTATTCCTCCAAATGTAAGGAATAATAGCAGAGCAATAAAGCTTCATGTCAATGCGTGGTGGCCTAGCAATAAGCAGCGTCAGTAGTGAGTTTAGAAACTAATAGCTACACATCTGCAAGGTACAAAATACGGCGCTGCCAGCCGAGTGGGGCGGATGAGGCGCTCTACGTCCAGGTGCTGCGGCTCTGTTCCGGCCTCTTTAAGGTGACACGCCAGCTACTGACGTTACTTCCTCATACTGCAGCTGTGACTACTATATTTGCTGCAGACAATGCAATTGTCGCAGCGTCTGCTCTCTCAGCGGCTGTTGAATTGGTTTCAATTCAAACAGCTGGTAGGAATTGAAGCCGCTTCTCATTGCTGTAGCTGCTTATCTTGTTACTCTCCATCGCCCTTGTTCCTAGCAGTTGCTGTTAGAACTATCGTCTCCATTCACTGCATGGCAACGCCATTTACTGCGTGGCAATGAAACAAAACCCATAAGCCCGCACCATTTACTGCACAGCACTGCAAAAAAGCCCACCAACACGCAGCATTTACTGTAGGGCAGTTGAACAAAAGCACCAACACCGCAGCAATGTGTGCCTTGTGGTGCAACAAACTGCTGCGCTAACTCGCTTAGAAACACAGCTCTCAATAAACTCACGAGTTGGTACAAGCTCTCCCAGAAGTCCTGCGTCATGAGGCGAAAGGCCGAGAGAAGAGCCCACGAGAAGCTGTCGAAGGAGGTGTAGTCGTAGTTGGGGTTCTCCCCGTAGCCCTGCAGGCACCAGTAATCCTTGGGGCAGGGTCTGTGGTGCACACATCAGGACGAGGTTAGCAGCGGCCTCTGGCCCCCAGCTTACGGAACGAAAAGCACCGCACGGAATGCCACCAGGAGACGGACATCCACCGTTCTAATATTTAATTCAAGTAAGCCAATGCTAACCACGCGTTGCGTGTTTTGAGTGATGCTTCTGAAATTAACGAAGCCTTCAAATAATTATCATACTCTACGCCACAAGTTTCGGTACCTCTTTCAAATTAAAGAAAGACGTATTTAAAACGTTTTCTGCAGTCTTTCCACGATTTTTCATATACTTAATTCCGACATCAAAACCATTCCGCCAATCAGAGCTTTCCCGATTGAGAATTCACATCGCATCTATCGTGTACTATCTTTTCCGTTATTCAGAAATGTGACAGAAAATGCAGTTGGAAAAGAGAAAAATTTTCTCTGATAAATGAACCAGGGAGGTTGGATCTACTCTGTACCAACTAGTAAAATTCAATCACACGAGTCAGACTCTTGAGGTTAAACACACTGCTCAACAAAGCTATTTATATCCAAGATACAAGAGATATTCTAAACCCCAGTCAAAAGGGGTTAGATTCTGAAGGGGGTTCCTTTAAATTCTAAATTGATCTCCAGGATGGAGTAAAACTCAGCTAATTTCAAAGTTTTCAACACCTATTGTATGAAAAGTTTCATTCAATACATTTCAGGTCAACTTAACGCAACGACGCTGCCATCAAACTTAAATTAAAGAAGATATCCCTAGATCGTGACGTTTGAGTATTGTAGTTTTCCAGTGAGCTCTTTAATGCTGCTCTTACGAGCGAAATATAATTGGAAAATATATCTTCAACGCACTGAGTTCATAAATTAAGAAATGGTTCCCAAGATACAAGGAACAATAATAATCTATTAAACCAAACCCAAACATTGTAGTGCCGCACAGGCCAAGCAACCTAACCATAATGAGTTGATAATGCACAGTTACATTTGTCTAAATATTCAAAGCGGTGTCAAAGCGGCGCTTCAATAATAAAAATGAACACCTGAAAGACCAGAAATTGCAAAAACAAAATAAAAATTGCAGTTAAGACACAACAGTTACTAAAACGAAAACGGACTTAATACGAGATTCTCAAGTGAAACACAGCTCGGCGTTCAAGGTTCTGTGGTGAAAGAGTCCCACATTCGAAGATATTCTCGTACAAATGAACACTATATCCGTTTATTTGCATATCTGTCTATATTTTGTTCTCACCTTCATAGTACCAATGGAAATTATGGAGGAATTTGATCTGAGCATCATTAACATCGCCAAAATACAAAATGACCAGTTAATTGGCAAATGAACATCAGTAGCAAAGGCGAGGAAAGTAGTGAAAAAAAGTAAATTCAGTTATCCAAATAAAAACTCTTTATACATAGATGTTGAAAACATCTGTAATTATCTACGTGCTCAAGATATCTAAAACATTAGTCTTGAACCTCAATTTAAATATTATTACAAACATTTTCCAATGAACATCAAACAAATGCTGAGCCTCAAATAACATAATCATAGGCGCTGTATTTTTTCTTAATCGTATTTAATACTGAAAAGCTTATACTGTACGACCGATCTGAACCATACGTGACAAAATAACGCAGGGGAGCTCGCCGTAACTTAAGAACTTAAAAGAAGGCCCGTTCTTTCCATCAATTTCAGCTTGTTAGCAAAACGGCCCATCGCAATCAATAAACCATTTGTCGGTCGACAAAATTCAAAATCACCTCATTAAGAGGTTCACACAAATATCAAGACAGATTAAACCCTGCAATTAATCAAACAGGTTTAATGGCACAACAATGAATTCCAGTTATCCAAGATCAAAAAGTCGGCTCTAGAACACTTTCAATGAGAAGTTGTACGCATGCAATGATCAGGCAAAGTTCTCTTGAAAACAAGACCTAAAAGGTACAAAAAATCTTCAGACTCGTTAAAAATCATTCTCTGTGAGAAAAAGACATGGAATATTTCTAAAGCTACAAACAAAAGACGCCAGTGGGTCTCATAAAAAGAGCAGCGCAAGGAATGTGTTCTAGCAGGAAGATTGATGAGGCACAAAAACGGAAGGACACGCAAGCTGGGTGAAGGAAAATTAGCTATTCAAGCAAATGAAAACTTAGTAAAATAAAGCGCCCTAGGAACCATCGTGCGTCATAGCGACAAGCGCACGATTGTGCAACGAGTCACCCCTCAATTGATAAGTTAATCCTCAGAACTTGTGCAACGAGTAACCCCTTAATTGAAAGTAAATCCTCACAATTTGTGCAACAAATCACACTCAATTGATAGTAAATCCTCAGAATTTGTGCAATGAATCACACTCAATTGATAGTAAATCCTCAGAACTTGTGCAACGAGTCACCCCCTAAATGATAGCAAATCCTCACAATAGTCACGATGTTATCCACAACACGCACTACAGCCCACTGCTACGCAGAGTGCACTGACCGAAGAGGTATTGAACCGATGGGTAAATCATTTAGATGAAAAAAGCAGTACTCTTGACGTTTGAAATTGAGATGATGATCTCAATAGAAGAAATAATGGCCAATTTCTAAAGCAAGCACTAATGACACAATCTGCTTCATCTCACGCATGGTGGGCGATGCACTGAGAAAATTCGCAGAGCCTGTCTCCGTTTTAGGCTCTATAAGATGTTACAACCTCGTTTAATTTAAGGAAATTATAATATTAAGACGAATTAGATAACTCTTCGAAAGGGTGTGGTGTTTTATTGTTGTTTATGCAGTTGGACTGCCCTTGCTCAACATTACTTGAAAATATGTTTAAAAGCGCTGTTTAGTATGGTTAAGAGCGTTGAGAACAGAGTAGTTGAATAGTTCATAATCAAAAATAACAGAGCTCATGACTAATGATAGAGTACTTTGCAAGTTTTCACGCGAGTTCAGAATAGAATGCTCATTTACCCAAGACTACGGTTCTTAAAAATAAGATCAGAGTGGAGTTCCACTCAATATCTAACAACTTACAGGAGGATGAGCTGTGAAATGAAGTTCTTCGTCGGAAACATTAGTTTTGAAGAAAAATATTCCCTACCACCCTACGGAACTTTGAATGGATAGACTTACGCATTCGCTTTCTCACGATTTGGTGAGAAATTAATGGCCAACTCTAGAAAAAAGCATAACTTAATGAAAGAGAGAAAGTCTTACTTGAAATTATCTCATAGCTAATGGATGACCATGGTAAAAAACAATTTAATGGAAAAATGTGAGCTATCAGTGAGTTGGAAAAAAGGGAGTTAGCTAAATTTGTGCTTGACCGATAAGGAGCCTCTCTGGCACTCCATGATAAAGGCAACCACAACACTGTAGAATCAAAAAAGTGGTCGTCAGTTTAATCTAAGGCCGAGCATAACGAGGGGTCCCAAGAAAATCCAAAGTCATCCGAATGGGAATGAACGAGGAACTCCTTACTATGGGAAAAAAAACACTAATTTGGACATGAAAGTTGTTGAAGTGCCTCTAAAATGGAATGGGGGTATACACGAGGAGTGAATTTAGCTGCACCCAAGAAGGCCCCGAGGGCAACCACGCGAGCTGAGGGGGGACCCACGCGAGGTGAGGGGGGACCCACGCGAGGTGAGGAGGGACCCACGCGAGGTGAGGGGGGACCCACGCACGGGAGGGACATGACCCACGCACGGGAGGGACATGACCCACGCACGGGAAGGACATGACCCACGCACGGGAGGGACATGACCCACGCACGGGAGGGACATGACCCACGCACGGGAGAGACATGACCCACTCACGGGAGGGACATGACATACGCACGGGAGGGACATGACACACACACACGGGCCCTGCCCAGCAGCGGGCAGGTCTGCGCCAGGAAGCCCCACGAGGCCTGACATCTATAAAAAGGGATCACCAGGACGCTATGCTTACTAACACAGCGAGCTAGAGGTGTAATATGATAATTGCGCATCATCAGCACCGTCCAATGATTTACTGACTTCAGAAAGGATTGATTGCAGTTCGGAACAGATGGAAGCGAATCTCATACAACTTTCGTTTGGGCAAAACGCGGATGGAGTGAAGCTATACAAAGGAAAAAATCTAATTCCTACCCTACCAATTTTGGACTCGCTGAGATTTCCACTGAAGCTTGCTGACAACGCACCAACCCTCCCCCGTACGTCTCAATCCACACCAATTTCATGAACAGTAAAAGCTTATGTGCACATTTTGATCAGGGTGTCCTGTGCGTGATCCCGAGTCGAACGGCGCAGACAAAGCAGCGGTGGTCACCAAAACAGGAGTGCAGCCAAAAGTAAAATTAAAATTTATACAACCAGCAAAAATTAGTGCTGAATTTCAAGGTTCATAGAAAGTTAAGCATCGGACAGCCTGAAATTGAAAAAAGTGGTGAACACAATAGAGGTGTTGACAGAGTTGTATGCGTAAATCAAAAGGCTTTGTGAAACTTTTGGAGGACAGTGCAATTGACCAGTGCACTTAAAGTGGATGCGTGAGAACAAATAGATATCAGCATTTGTGAGTACGCAGTCTACAACTGTAACGAAAGTCGATTTGAAAGAAGAATGACCATGAGAAATCAACAGTAGATAGAGGACAAAGCTTATGATTGACCTTAGAAATGGAGTGGAGGAGAAGTATTTAGGTAATTCCATTTTTTTATTCCAAGAGAGTGATGGTAAGGGTAGCGAGTAAATCGCACTCAATACAACGGGATACCACAACGGATGTTGGAAACACACGCGATGACAAACCAATGAAGAAGAGGAGCGTGAAGAAACGAGGTGTAACAAGCGCATGAAGAGGAACGAAGCAGTACTGTGTAGAGTGTATTAGCAAAAGAATGCGAGTTTGGTAAAATAAATGGTAGATGGCGGTTAATATAAGCACGATAAATAGGAGTGAGTAGGAAGCCCATTGATGTGGCTATGAGAGGTGTAGCGAAGCGGAAGGTATTGGACGCATACACAGAGGAGTCGAGCATCTTACCCTGCACCACTACTGTTGCCACATAAGGGGTGAGAGGCAGTTGCTTCATCATATATCCAATTGGCTGCAAAAATCAGAGGTAAGGAAAACTTAGCGAGTTAGAAAAGCGCCGCTAAACCATTCAAAAATTCTACGACTTTGCACTAAAAAATGATCGCCTTTATATCGGGCTGAAGGCATATCTTCCCCTGCCAGACACAGGGCAAAAATCCGAGCATGCCACTCATTTTCGAGTGAACCTAAGACACCTAATGTTACTGCGAGCTAGTTTAGGGAGTCACAAGCAGTAGTAAAGTAGTTCTTATATCAACATGTTTGTAAGGATCCCATACACGTCAAGATTAGAAGACTAGTCCTTTCAAGGCGCAACTGATGTGTGCTGCTCATCGTCTCATTAGTGAATTGCTCGTAGTTTATCATCATCAATATTTACCGGAAACCATTGAGGTTATCATTACGATTGCCCATTGTAACACATGCAACACGGACGTGAATTTCTCTTACACAATTTCTCATTCCACTTAAATAGGTACAAAAATTACGCGAAGAGCACGTATACACGCCAATATTTACAATGATGAATGTCCATTTCGTTCATCCTATGCGTGCACGCGTATGAAGTAAATTTCAATCAAATCGTACTTATTTGAAGTTCCATACGTGGATAAAACTAAAATAAATTTTCAGGAATGATTTATAAAGAAATTGAGGGTTATACATGTTACAATAATGCGGCGACTTAGTCGTGAACGCTATCTTGAAAGTTTCTCAGCCATTTTATAATGACGGAAAAAGCACTGAAGAAAATGAGCAGCGATTTGAGAACACGCCGCTCAGACAGAACACTTTCGTAAGCAGCAGACATCAGCACAGCGCCATGGTTGTCGTTATGAGCAAATCTAATGTCTCTATTTCATTCTA
This sequence comes from Platorchestia sp. MABIK, assembly GCA_014220935.1. Taxonomy (NCBI): domain Eukaryota; kingdom Metazoa; phylum Arthropoda; class Malacostraca; order Amphipoda; family Talitridae; genus Platorchestia; species Platorchestia sp. MABIK. The sequence goes on along the minus strand of JACJUY010001081.1, from coordinate 55,941 downwards.
AGGATTTTTATCATCTAAATCATGCACAGTTTTTAACTACGACAGAAAAACAGTACTGTATGTAGCGAGTTTACTAAATTTATTAAGTACGTTTTACATGTTTTACCTAACATTAAGCTGAAAATTATTTCAATCCGAAAAATTTGAAGTCACACATAAACATATGGATATGCACATTGCTTTATTTGAAGGAACATGACAAATTTTCCTTTATATATATATATAAGTAGCGGAGTGAGAAATGGCGCTATGTACATGTCAGAAGATGAGATGCGCAAAAACTGCCACATTTAGCACCAAGATTAACCGACTGGCATCTATTTCCGGCCAAATTTCTAGAATTTACGTTCTTTCTTAACAATAGTTTGTCCATAAAAAAGAACTGAACATCTGGCAACTCAGCAGCGTTGCCAGATGCAGGACTTCACTCTAAATTAATGTAAAACTCGAATTTCAGAGAGCAAAAGAGCCAGTCGGGAAACCCAGTTCGGCACACCTCCATGAACTCCAATTTACACTTCAGTACCAAAAAAAGTCACTCACGGAACTTACCCATCGCGCGGAATGCAATCATGAGATTCACTAACGGCATGACAGGTCCATTAAGTGAATCAAAGGAATCACTAAGGATAAACATTCTTCAGTCAAGAAAAGGAGATATCTTCAAAGAGTGCCATCAGCATTAAAGAAGTGCAACTACGTGGAAGTCACTTGATCTTACGGAAGTTCATCATCACAGTTTAATAGAGAGGGAACCCAAAAATGAAAAATAATCAATGGGCACCACCATCCAAAATCAAATATGCCCAGGAGACTAACACAAAGACACTATACTTATGCATGAATGCAGCAAATTACCACCGCAAACCACTACAAGATCGTCACCTTAGCTAAGAGTACTTACAGCCGTTTTTGTTGAAAAGCTCGTATTCCTCGTGGGTCCAGTTTTCTTTCGTAAAATCGAACTTTCTGATACATTTTTGAGTTAGGACGCCCATGTAAATTTGCAGGCCCAGCAAAGCAAAGACGGACAGCGAGAAGACCGTCAAGATGATCACATCCCGCAGATTCTTCACTGATTCTATCACAGCTCCTACGATGGTCTTCAATCCTGTCGTGCACAACCAGGATATTCATCAGAATACAGTTAGTCTTCTAATATTAGTTCAAATTTCCTGCGATGAGACCTAATTATACAGGAGCACAAATATATTCTCTAGATATGTGTAGAGTGAGTTCAAAATCAACCAACCTATAATTTCATAAACATATAGTTTCCACATCATCATAACCTTAGTACTGTGACCCAGTTCCACCTTTATAATTACATATATTCAAAATCAGTAACTTTGTTCGGACTTGAGAGGAGAGCAACTCCGTTCGCTACGGAAAGTCGCAGACGGACTAATTGTGAGGCATAAATAAGACTATTAGACTTTATAAGAAATGAAAAAGTTGTGATAAATAAGACATCATTTAATTGTGAGGCATAAAATAAGACTATTAGACTTTATAAGACAAAAATAAATTGTGATAAATAAGACAGACATTAATTGTGAGGCATAAATAAGACTATCTCACACATTTCACCTCAAAGAAGAAGAGCTAAAACGACAATGCAAAAATGCTTCCAAAGTTAGCTGCGAAAGTGAAAAATACCCTACTCTATTCAATATAATTTATCATGAGTGGAAATTCTACGGCCTATGACGCAATGTTCCCGTTTAGCTGCAAAAGTTGAACACTTGCAAAACTGAATCATCGCACCCTTCCTATACTACACAGAAATACGGTAGCCTGTCCATTATGACGATGTTCTCCTGCGTTCCACTCGCCCACTCTGGTAAGGAAGGTGACCACGAATTACCACATGATCGTCACAAACTGTAATGGCCTGATTTCATTTTGACCCACAAGGGATAAGGAAGAGTGTGAAGCTCTCGTTTACGAAGCATCATTGTTTAGCCATTCTCTCCCGCCGTCAGCCTCAGGAGAGGCATGCACCTCACCACGGTCAGTTAGGACATAATTTAAAGTATCACTAAGACATGTCAACTATAAAGTCAAACCAAGTATGAGTTCAAGTTTTTCTAATTTGTACCCGGTTAAAATTGTAATTTCAATATTTTCTGTCAGCGTGAATCTCTCAAAAAAACACCATCGACAATAATCAAATCTAAATCTCAGACGCGAAAACTTGAGGAAAAAAATCTGTCGATCCACAATACAACCGTACAGACTCACTAATATCTATGTTCAACACAAAATCTGACCTACGGAATATTTTCAATGGACATCGAATTTTCAGTAAATTTCCAAGCGAAATGGCATATTATGCACATTTTGAAGCGTGTGGCCCAGACTGACAAGGACTACGAGGCACCTATCAAGAGCGCCACAAGAGCAGGAGACCCACCAGGGACGATGGCGACAGTCTTGAGGGCACGCAGCACCCTGAAGGTCCTGAGAGCAGACAAGTTGCCCAGGTCGATGCCCATCGTCACGTACCTGGGGCAGGACGGAGGCTCAGTCACGTACACGGCTGAGTAGTCACACTTTTTGGAGCACATGCCATTATTTCTCGGCGAATAGATACATTTCCTTCCCATGAACCTCAAACTATTAATTAGAAAAGCAGGCATAAGCACACTTCATTTGGTCCTAGAAAAAATTCTGCCTCTTAAGTGTTTACCAAGATGAATTCTAATTTCCGAAGGATGAGAGGCGGGGAGATGTTCAATGAAGAGAGTAAAATCAGGACCCTGTCCCTTCCAAGTAAATTACCTATAAAATACTTCACTAAGAGGTATTTAAGTAGACGATGAAAACATTCGATAAGGAGCAATACTTGAAACATTACCGACGAATGCATTACGTTCTGCTATGGTGGGCGAAGTAACCTTCAACTCGCTTCACAACAAAATCACTGTTTCAACAAAGGAATTGAAAGAAGACAAAACTAAGAAAGAAATCTTACAGTAAGTAAACTAAAAACACTACAAAGTACTGGTATTTCAAAGTAGAAATAAAAACAACCAAAATTCATTTGACATAAATGAGTAAACGTATGCTCTTTTCATAAGTTACCAAGTAACGAGAGCACTTCGGTACTACTAAACTGCAGACACAATACACAATTCAGGATAGTGATCGGAGTAACGGTACACGAAATCAAGCAGTAGTCGCGGATTCAATATAATATGATTTTTTTACTGTAATTACACTTCATTAAGGGACGGATACAAAATTATTCCGTAATCTAAGTATTCTACATGGTTTAAAGTCTTAAAAAGTTTAGCTATCCAAAAAAATGAGACCAAAATAATGTACACTGAAAAACACACTTAAAAATTAAACGTTTCTCTCTGCATCTTTCCTTTCCATAACGATAGTAACTTCTGGAAATACATAGCTCGAAATAACTTGAAATGTAATGCTCTTAAACTGTAAAAAAATTTTTTAATAGTAATACAAGCAATTCCTTGGTCTGGCTTTCTCTTCTTGTTCGCTCTTTCCTCCATACTAAGTCTAACTTTTTCGCCGCCCGCATGCATGTTTTTCGCCGACCAAGTAATTAAATCGCTTTGGCGGCGAAAAACATGAATGCCTCGGCGAAAAAGTTAGACTGGGGAGTCCATGCATGATCGGAAATTCATTACGCATATCATGCGAACAAATCCAAAAATGACAGCTCGGCTCGTCCTGTCATCAAATTCTACAAGTTATACGGCAAATTTAGCAGGCTGGCCTAAATATCTGTTGTCACAAATTGGCAAGCAAAATATTCACTCACGCAAGCGCAATGACGACGAAATCGAGCCAGTTCCAAGCATCTCTGAGATAAGTGAAGCCTTCGAGGATGAAGCCTCTCGCCATCACCTTCACGCCGGACTCGAACGTGTAAATTGCCGTGAAGAGCACCCTGTGTGCATGTCACAAATTGCCGACGTATGGTTGAATTCATGAAAAGATCTTGGTTGGAAGCTACGTGGAAACATCCCATAATCGAATGAAATCGCACATACTTCAACAACAATACAAGTTGAAACCCTGAAAAGCCATCATAAACTCAAGCATAAACTCAACATGTGAAATTTACATAAACTCTCTCTCAAACAAATAATCCCCAGGAACAGGATAATTACCGTACAAAAATTACGCACTTTCACTAACCTAGAGAAACGCACAACTCATCTCTCATGAGGGATCAGTTTTCACAATTTTCTCTAAGAAGAATCGCGGAACACAAAACATGAGTGCCACGCAGGCTGGCTTATTCTCGTCTGCTTCTTCCCATACATCGAAGGGTATTTTCACTTCGGAAAAGTTCAGAAAAAGTTAGAACTCAGCCGATTTAATAAACACACAGCTCATTTGTCACTTACGGGGCCCATTATAGGCGCAAGTTTGGAAGAAGTCCTCACAAAGCACCTAAAGTCGCAACTTTAGGCCATCAAGACGAGCATATCATGTGCGCAGAGAACAACTCCGCCCCAAACCGGAGCAGCACTTACGCCCTCGTGTTTGTGCATCAGTGGAAAAATGATCGAACACCAAAGAAATTCGCAATCGAGGAATCATAGCAAAAAGTTCGTAATATAACAACGCGCGAAGTAATAGTTTAGTATTTCCCTACTCCACGACTTAATAAAACTGCACACACCCACAGCTAGGAATTTTGCATCTTTTTCAGCAAATTGTAAAAATTTGCAAGATTTCCAAATTTTACGTACAGAAATAAAACGATCACTCTCCAACACATTCGCCATAATTGAATAAAACACAATGCACATCAGTTGCTTATCAATCCAGTCACTAGTCGTCTGACAACTCAATAGTCGTCAACCCATTCGATAGTCGTCAACCCATTCGATAGTCGTCAACCCATTCGATAGTCGTCAACCCATTCGACAGTCGTCAGACCAGTCGACAGACTAGTTGCCTGCACAAGTGTCCGGAGACAGTGAAAGTCTGAGAAGAAGTCCCTCCTCAAGGGAGCTCACACGTGGGCACTTCGCTCAGTTCCACACCCAGACAACTCGGCGTGAAATAGAACAAGTAGCAAACGACGACGCCAGACTGTACTCACTCAGAGGCTTCGATGAGTTCGGTGGACGGCCTCATCATGAGGACGCAGTTGGACAGGATGGTGCAGATGATGAAGAAATTAAATAAGGGGTGAATGAGGATGTAAATTGCAGTTCGTCTGAGCGGACTGAAGGGGCTGAGGAGCCACATGGCGTCAGTCGTGGAAAATCTGAAGATGTCCTTTCCTTTACTGACCACCGTGAACATCTGCAACGACAACAGAAGTATGATGAGATAACAATGCACGCAAACGCAGATGCTTCTTAACACATAAGTACAAGCGGACAAATTAAGAAATAAAGTTCTTTGTATTACATTCATTTTGACTAATCTCTTTGCAGCTTTCTATTGATAGGCCCCCAATGAAAGATTGTAGACCTGCCAGCCCCAGCGAAGGGGTTAAATTGACAACCCGAGGACCGCTATGCGAACGGGAGGACTCGCATGTGATCAGAGCTCAGACTGAAGCGAAGAATAGCAAGGACCTGAAACCAAATCTACTAAGAATTAAGAATCTAGCACTCAACTCACATGTAACAGAAGCCAAGTTCCGTAATTGGGTGTAGGATAAGAAAAAAAAATTAAATTACATTTCAACTGTACAAGTTTCTTTGTTTAAAAAACATTTCTTAGTAACTGGGATTTCAAGGTTAGAATTTTTGAACAGCAATGACTAATCAATTCCTGCGTTGAGGCTTAACGCAAACTCACGCGATAACATAAAGCGTCCGCAGATACTGCAACCAAAACTTACATGATAGTCAATGATGGATGACTCATGACTGTGCTGTTGGGAAATTGGTCCGAACAGTAGTGCAGAGGCCTCAAACTACTCGTGAAAAATTGAAAGACTATCTCAAGGCATCTGAAATTGAAGCCTGCAAACACACGATCAGCAGTGCACTACGCCGTCAAAGTCTTCGCTCCTGCACCCTTCGTAGGACACCTCTTCTACAGAAACGCCACGTCAAGGCCAGGCTGAAGTATGCCAACGACCATTTGAACAAGCCAGCAGCGTTTTGGATCGCAGTACTGTAGTCAGATGAAACCAAAATCGAACTAGTTGAGTTAAAAAGCACAAACCATGTTTGAAGGCAACAAAACGAAGAGTATAAACCAAAGTGCACCACACCCACTATCAAGTTTGGAGGTGGCTCAATCATGGTGTGGGGATGTTTCAGCTCATCACGAGTAGGTAAACTTCACATCATTGAAGGAACCATGAATGACAGGAAATATCGTGAATTATTGAAAGTGCAATTCCTACCTTCAGCTCGTTTGTTAAAACTGAAACGTGGATGGACCTTCCAACAAGACGATCCAAAGCATACTGCAAACGAAACCAAGGAATGGTGGAGGATTAAGACGATAAACATTTTAGAACAGCGAAGTCAATCCCCGGACATAAATCCGATCGAAAACTTGTGAAGGGAATTGAAATTGAAGATTCAGACGAAAGGTCCCAATAACACATCACTGAACTCAAAGAAACTTGCATTGAAGAATGAAATAAAATAACACCCGAAACTTGTACGAGGCTGGTAGTGAACTACTCTAAACGTCTCGAAGCCATAATAAATAATAACGGCTGTACAACGAAGTATTGATGTATGTATATCTTGAAATGTGTTGCAAACTTTTGTTCACGAATTTATTATACATGTTCCTATTTATTTTTCTATTAAGGATTCATGAGTTTTCGATATATTAACCTTTTTATATATATATACTGTTGTTTATATATAGTTCAATTTTCGTAATTGTACGTGGCTTAGAAATGTGGAATGTGACGATTTAATCGACGTGCTGTATTATTTGGCTGTCCATTGTATATACGTAAAAACAATTATTAGGATTGAAAATGTAACTAATTATTCTTCTTGAACGCATAGCGTCTACAACGTGTAGGTTTCAACGTCACATTGCCTCGCAAGACTCGTGCATGGGCAGCGCATTTGAGCCGTAATGCAGTAACCCCGAGCAGAAGCCACGGCCGAACATACTCGGAATAATTTTAAAAACTTGGGAAACTAGTACAAGGCCCAACGACAAGTCAGATGCAAAACAGCCTTTCTTTTTTTTCCGTACAGATTACCGCATCTTTCCGACATGGGAGTTCCGTCTATTTAACAGCTCCTGCTCTAGCGGAGTTACGAGAGTCTCCTAATTTTACGAGTAATTACTGCGTTAGGAGGTCTGCCTCGTCGACAGCAATACGAACGGCAGTGAAGTTCACTACGGTTGAGCACAGTATCAACAACCAGGATGCATGAAATCTATTTTTGCCTTCACTGATATCACGAGGCGAAGTTCAGAACATAGCGAGGGAAGACAGTACAGGAACTAAAACATACCCAAGAAAATAAGAGCAAACTAGTACATTATGGGCTTGAAGGCGAACGTCCGACAAAAGTGAGGGTCGTGAGTGGTTTGAGAGGCTAGGGAGTTGATGCCAAGGGCATCCGTCCAACGTAGGGGACACAGAAGAAGGTGTGTCCCGGTGGCCGCAGCGGGCACCAAGGGCAAGAGCAGGGAAGGGGACAGCTCGAGTGAGGGGCGCCAGAGAGGGGCCACAAAAAGAGGGATGTGGGAGGAAGCACGTCAGGGTTTCCATTGAAGTGGCACCGCCTTCCGCCTACACTCTCCGAAGAGAATTTCGAGCAGCTGTGGTCTGCTTCCTCTTGCTGGCCCGCCTCACACACACACACACTCCTTCCTATTGAGTGCCGAGATCACTAGGTCCGTGCGCAGCTGCACCGCTCAAGGTTCCATGCTAAATGTTCTCAAGAAACCATGCGTTGCACACGAATTATGGATCAGGAAGCTCAATCTGTTTTTGGGAAGCGGCTCCTTAACAAAAAAAATTCATAAATATTCTCGGAGACAGTTGAAATGAAAAAAATACGGGTGTTAGTAAAAATGAATTGAAAATATGACGAAATGGCACATCCTTCTTTATACCTAGTCCCACACAAGAAGCTATGGTTTATATTGAGGACAAATATGAAAATCCCCATTACACTTTAAACTAAAGAGTCCTACGTCAAGAAGATGGGATTGATTGATTAGATTAGATTATTAGTTAGTTTAAGCCTCCCTATCCTCAACAAATGAGATCCAAAGAGAGGAAGGAAGAAGGCACCATTTAGTATGGAGTTAAGGGAACGTGGAATCTATGCAGAGAGGGCATAGAAACAGTAAGATGAGAATGAAGTTCATGAAACAAGATCAAAGTTGAAGAAGAAAGTAGTAGGTGTTGAAAAAACAGGACAGCAGTGAACCGAAAAAAAGTTGGTCCGTAACAAAACAAAAACCTATGTTATTTTAACGAAAAGAAAGCCTTCCTAACCTTTAGCTCGGGCCCTCACATTGTCCCCCTGGGAGCGCTAATTCCCATAGATACAATAGCTGTATCCCCCTGAGGGGTGGGATTGATTGATTACAAGTTAGTTTGAGCCTACCTTACCACAACAAAGATGTTCAAAGAGAGGAAGGATGAAGGCACTAATTAGTATGGAGTTAAGGGAAGGCGGAATCTATGCACGAAGTGTGTTCTCGTACAGGATCCCCTGCGCACAGAAGCAGTTGAGAAGGAAGGTTAGGAAACAAGATGCAGATTAGATTATTGGCTAGTTTAAACCTCCCTCTACGCCACAAAGGCGATCCAAAGAGAGTAAGGAGGAAGGCACTATTTACTGTGGAGTTAAGGGAACGTGGAATCTCTGCAGAATGAGCATAGAAACAGTAAGTTGTGAAAAAAGATTATGCAACAAGATTATGGTCGAAGAAGAAAGTAGTAGGTGCTGAAAAACAGGGCAGCAGTGAACCGAAAAAAAGATGGTCCGTAACAAAACAAAAACATTTTCTTTGAACAAAAAGAAGGCCTACCTAACTCTCAGCTCAGGACCTCACATTTAGCCCTAGCAGCGCTAATTCCCATAGACACAATGGTTGCATCCCCCTAAGGGGGTCAAGAAAATGGGAAACATGAGAATGAAATTAGCTGACATGATGCTCGACAAAATACCATGAACACGTGTTCTTGGAAAATATCATTGTACTTCACACAAAAATTAACCTTTACTTCTGTATTTTTTTAAAATTCAACAGAGATCTTCTTGAAACTCGTACAACAGCGTCTGTCGTAAATTAGAGTAAATTAGCAAAAGCCTCCTCAACCACAACTAAGGATTTCAAAGAGAGGAAAGAGGAAGGCACTATGCAGGATGGAGAAAATGAAACGGGGCATCCATGCACAAGGCGTGGTCCCACCCATTTCCTGCGCATAGGAATAATAAGTTCGTTGCATGTAACTCTGCGGCTGAATGACAGCACGAATGCCTTCTCACTGGCCTCAACAAACATTGCCCAGACGAACAGTTCAAAGGGACACCCAGACAGCTAAAAATCACAGCTATTATTGCTACCATCACAGCCTAGACGGCTAAAACCAAGACGGCTACACACAAAACAGCAGCTAACTCACACAAAACGACTCTCTTCTGTTAAAATTTATACGTTTTTAACTGATGGGGCAAAACCTATAGCCAAGTCTTCACACTAAATGTAGATTTTTAAACTAATAAAAATGAATAACCCTCAGCCAAGTTGTGGATACTTGAAAAACACTAATTGCATCAAGCATTTAAGTGAACTCCTCACAAAGGAAGTTTCATTCCAATTAAGCCAGTTACATAAACATATATATTTTGGATTTTCAAAAGCCATCATGACTACCACCAGGAGGCAATGACGGTAACCTCCTATCGAGCCGATAACCTTTTCCGACATTTAGGTGGAGTGGGAAATTATGGCTGAGTTCTCCTTTTTCTCAAAGGGGAGAATCACCAGCCGGGAATCGAACCGAAAACCTTTCCCGTGGAAGAGCTCACCACCACCACCTGGCCACGGCGATCTGGCGGTTGAGCTGGCAGGCCAGGGATGGTAATCCATCACACGGGTACTTCTGCAGCTGTATTTGGCAGTCTGAATGTTCCCTTTCACTCTATGTTATTGAAAACAAGCGAAATTTATAGAATAGTTCAGCAATTAGTTCAGGGATAGTAAAATTTCCTTTTAAACAAAAATCTGACTTGCAATAACCCGCCCGATCTCCATTCCTTTAAAATCAACGCTTGAGAAATTTTGATTTTGATCCCGCATCAAATTGTGAAAATCAACGAAATGAAAATCAAATCCAGCAAGTTAAAAGTTCAACTGAGCTTAAATCAGTGAAGACGAACATCAGAACAGCCGACATATTTAGAGCAAATTCATCGTGGACCCAAGGAGCACGAAGCAACTGCATGAACGTGTTGCCCAGGATCACATGCAGAGTAAAAGCAAGTCTGGTTCCATGTCGGGAATCTGGGTAGCGCTCGCTGGCACGAGGGCAGGAACGAAGCAAACATGGACACCAAGCAGCGGCCAGAGCACTGCGCCACCGCACTGCACTGTCTAGATCAATATTGCCGCTAGCCCACTGCCAAGCCGGACTAGATATACACATACACGAGTAACAATGAGACACAATGCAGGCTGCACCACCCGCCGCAGTTTACCAAGGAACTCCAAGTATGCTCCACTGGTGGTGAGCACAGCGGCTTGAACTTACGAGTATATCACAGGAGTGCGCTCTATGTTATTCAGGAATGACTGGAAGACAAGCGGGCAGCATCTCGCTTAGAAATGAGTGCTACATGAGTAAAATCGAGGAAATGAGTAACGGGTACGGAGACGCGTGGATACAAATGCGCGCTAGTACAAATACATTTGGAGAGCCAGCTATCTCACCTTAGTAGTAAAGTATTTTTAGTCACGGGACAAGCTGTCTATGATCACGGAATTGGCGGTTCATCAGGCAAAAGAGGCACCACACAAATGCCATAGGCACATTTTACAGCATTACAGCGGCGCTAGTTGGATGAACAGATATTTCCTTTCAAACCAGTAAGACTGTCCTTTACAATGCCATGGGCCGCGCAAAAAAATATTTCCATGTCCTACCGTTTCACGACTTGTAGCTCAGAACTGTGGTGCAGAGAAATACAACACGCTCGCACACGCATCCATAAGGAAGCGAATGAGGCGAGTGCAATAGAATTAACACAAGGCAGCAAAGCTTTGGCAAGCCTCGTCACGTGGTCATTAATTCAGCGTAATTCAAAATTTTCTCCTCGTGTATTAACTGTACCCTCCGATTGACGCAATACCAAATTGTACTGAAAATACGAGGATAATCTCAGCATAAGTAACTGACCCATTAGAGCACTCGGCATGACGCGATCGTCTACTTATCGACAGGAGATCGCACGCAGCGGCAGTGGCGTGGTCATGGCAACTGACAAACACAAGGCGGCGACGTGATGGAGGCAGACTGCAGCACGCAACTCCACTTCTTGGGAGCACACAGCAGCAGAATTTCTTAACTTTAAATTAAAAGAAAACCGGTTTTACACACAAAACCGTGAATGTAGCATATCTAAATCAAAGAGATCTCGCATTCTGCCATTCCAGTTCAGACCTTTGGTATTGACCAAGCTCGGCACCTAGATCGGAATATTACTCGCATCGTTTTCGCTATCCAAGTCCTTTTCGTCTACGCCACCTCACTGGAGAGCATCCTCACGCCAGCCGTCCTAGGAAAGCTCACCAGCTCCAGGGCATAATGAGGTGTATTGGAATGCCAGGATACACGCTCAAGGTAAACAATCAAATATACGTTCCAATTGTGTAATCCACATCTGTCAGCCTGGCTTGCAAATGCCCGTAAGGCAGTTTGAGTTGTTCGTAACAATGCCTTCATAAATGGATGAAGTTGTTTTCTTTTAGTACTTGAGTGCTACTTAGCCAGGATTTGTGCTTTTAGAACAGAATGTTGCACTCAACATTGCCCCTACACTGCCCAAAATACTAATAAAACTGCTACTTTCACACGAATAGCATGTCAGTCTTTCCATGAATAATAAACTTAAATTTAGAAAGAAACACACCAACGAACATCCTATAACTTCCTCGTCCAATTCCAAAGAGAACGACAGACAAATTTCCCGCACACGCTACAAATCCACTTCCGCAATTTCAGCAACATTATGTTTTTACTCAGCTAAATCAAAACACAACGGGCGCAAATTTCGTCAAAATAAACGTAGCCAACTCAAAATTCGCTAATAAGAAATCATCAATAAATTTCAGACCATCTAGGACACTTCTCAATTAAATTCGAGAGCACCAGAGCACTCGACCGTGGCTTAGTGGTTCAGAGAGCGCGCCCTTCACGGGAAGCGTCGGCAGTTCGAAGAAAAATTTGAAGTTAGTCTTCAAATAAATTTTTTAACAATGTTAAATTCAAAGTAAAGCTATAAAGCCTCTTATTTTACACTCACTAACTAACGAAACACCTGAGTAAGTCGTGCAAAGTAGGTTCAGGTACAGCACAGAAATGGCATGAATTTTGTATGGCGTACGCTGGGCACTTCTTTTGACGACAGAAGTTAAACCCGCTGTTCCCCACTCAACCAAGAAGTATTAATGGGTACCAGGCGAGATCCTGGCACTGCGAAATTTGTGAAAATCTCAAATTGAAAACGACAGGTATTTTGATAAAATAATTTTTAATTTTCAATATTTTTCAAGTATCAACGAGTCATCGGAATCTATGCACAAGGTGTGTTTCCACACAAGACTCCTGCGCATAAAAACAGTAGGTTAAGAAGCAATGAAAGGCAACAAGATAAAAGTTAAAGAAAAAAATTAGAGGTGCTGAAAAACAGGACAGCAGTGAACCGAAAAAAAGATGACCCTTAACAAAACACATTTTATTTCAACAAAGAGAAGGCCTACCTAACTCTCAGCTCAGGACCTCACATTTTCCACATGGGAGTGCAGATTCCCATAGATACAATAGTTATATCTCCTGAGGGGACGATGCTTTAGAACAAGCTCACAGATTATTTTTAGGTTCTCAAGCACACATCTAAAAAACTAAGCCTCAAACAGCCCATCCGCATAAATTAAAGACCAAATGATAAAATACTTCAATTAAGACCGTACTTCTTTCCCTTGGAGCCGGAATTCCCTTGCCAGTAAAGGCATCTACACACACTTGGACCACGACCAGGACGAGAAGAAGGGGGGCACCGGACGGCGCAACTAGCGCGAGTTAGCGGTCAAGTCGCCGACTGACGACCAGTGACCACGGCAGTGTGACGTCACCACCTGGTCCTTATTACAACAAGGCTTCCGTCCAGCGATCGATGGACAGGCCCCGACTTAATGCACCGCACCTACCATGCAACTAAGCCTACGTGAAGCACTTCCTGAGTGAAGCGTCGTGTTATTTCCAGCGTATCTTCCTGGGTGAGTGGAACGGTGCTTCCAGCGCGCCTTCGCTCCTAAGAGAAGTGATGTGTTGTTTCCAAGTGGTTCGTTGAGTTGTTTCCAGCATGCCTTTCTTCATGCGTACAACGGTGTGCTATTCCTATTGCAGTTCTTCGAACGCGCAGCTCTGATCACCGGTTCAAAATCAGATTCCGCAACGAAGGGAACTCATTTTTGTTGTGCTTTTATGTCAATCTTTTTTTTTGTTTCGACATTTTCCATGGGTGTTACGGTACCAGTGTATAATTATCAATTAAAGATGTTAATGTTAAGATATTTTACAACCAACGTCCAATATTTCATGTATGAACTTTATTGGAAATAAACCGTTTTTCTTTTCTTCTCTGATATATTAAAAAATTAGGCTTTTTCTCGCGTATAGGACTATTATACTTATTTTGAGGCTCTTTCCCTTCCAGGTTTTGATTCTCGAATGCGATTTTGACCGGTTCTGTTTCCATGCCCCACGAAAAGTTTAGGTAACACTTTTACATGTTCCATTCCGAGGATCTTCCAATGAAATTGAACAATTTGATGCACACCACAGCGGCTTTGTGCCGATCAACTTAGTTTTTCCTTTCCCAACGTGGTTTTCGTCCAGACGACAAAATACGTTACATTCAAAGTCTCACTTCAATAAGAAATTGAAACTCGGAGAACAAGAAAAGTATTTTAGCTGTCACTCTTCACCATGAATCACAAATTTCAACAAAAAAAGGATAGTTTTTTTTTGGCTTCGTGATTTCATTTGGAAAAACTTCTAACGGCGCTCTGCTGTCATTAAGATTAGATAAGAAGCCCTTTTCAGCAATTCGTGCACCGATTCGACGGCTGTGTGAGACGAGGGCCGACGTCTTATCAAGACTCTGAACCGATGCCCCGCAAGATGAAGAGCAATCTAGAAAAATCCGGTGACCACGTGACTAGCAGACCAAGAAACGAAAGGGGGAAATGCGCCCCCTCAAAAGCAGTGACCCAAATTTACAGTCTAGAACAGAGACGGACGAACTGGCACATGGCAGCTGGCACAACGCCAACAGCCGCAGGCTTCAGGAGCGGCGGAGGCAAGAATCGTGGCGAGCCAGCTGCGCTGCAACCACTGTAGGCGCAACACAATCCTAGAGCAGAGCATACGTCCTTAATGTTCACACTCATTTCTTGTACAACATTGCTAGCAAGCATCTAAGATGCAACAACCGCGGCAGTTAGCTAATAACAAACTGATGGGATTAACACGTTACACTACAACGAACATGGCAACATCGAGCAGTACCACCACCATTCTACAGATTAGATGCAAGTTAATTTCCCCAACTGCAACAACGGCGTTCCAAAGAGAGGAAGGAGGAAGATCACATTTAGTATGGACTCAAGTGAACTTAAAAGATGTTCCTAACAAAAAATGCTATTCTATTCTAACAAAAGAAAGGCGTAGCTCGGGACTACACATATTCCCCTAAGAATGCTACTTCCCGCAGCTCCAATGGTTGTATCCCCCTGACCGTCGCCACCACTCCACAGTAATGGAAATGGACACTCCCGGTGGTATCGCCGTTCCATTTTTTCTTAAGCAAGGCCTACTTTGTAGGACGGTTCGAAATCAAAATCTCACGCATTTAAGAGAATTATATCAAGCTAACGCTTGTAATGAAATTACTTAGTTTTTGCATTTTTTGGAGCCACGCTGTCCCCACCCACATGAAAATTGTTCACTTCTCAAGTCGAGTTTTAGTGAAAAAATATTTGCTCGCACATTACGATGCCAGAATATTCATAGTAATATTTGATTACTCCAGTCTCATAGATGTTTTCTACAACTCACCATCTGAATCTCAGAGTGTAGCATAAATCAATTACCATTAAAATGCTGTAATGAAGAGAAACTATTCCAGTCCCAAAATAACGAGCAATGTCAAAGCTCCACCTCCCGCTCATTTCAAGCGAAAAAATGATTCCCAAAAGAGTAGGTTCAGTCACACCACCCGCCGTGGAATTTAAAAATGGGGAAATAGGAGTTTATTCTTCACGTCTGAACATTTTGGTAAAACTAAATAAATATAGCGACTTTTGAAGTACGAGAACAATCCACTGAACATTCTGGCGTTTGAGTCACGGGACACACTCAGCAACCATCTGTGCGCTGGGCACTACAGACAAGAATGGTAAGACACGTCTACATGAAGATTGAGGAAACAAAGGCTGCAGTTCATTTCAAGTAGCTACAAGTATCTTTGAACTCGAATAAATAGTAATTTCGTATATCTCGGTTACAGTTGAACTTTCTTTCATTGCACGAAGTTGACCTCTACAGGAAGGAAACAAACAAAATTGAATCTCAAGGCACAGATTGGTGCGCGATTCATGAGCCAGTATGCCAATGATATGGAAGCGATGTTGGGGGATTACCAAGTGGATAATTGTGCTTCCAAATAAAATGCAACGGGTGCTTGCTATTTTCTGAAGTTACATTTTCGTTAACTTCACATGAACTTGAATTCAGAAACTTAGAGTGTGAGTAAATGGAATTCATCTATTACACTAAATTGAACAAGATTGAATTTCTTCCTTCTTTTTTCAACGAATTACCTCCCGACCTTGGCTGGCACATCGTCTCAGCATTGACTTTGGATGCTTTAATAGTAAGCTGCTACTTTAATCCATGATTCCCACGCCGTTCGACGCACCAAACTCTTCTAGCGTAGCCCAGCCGTGATTACGCGAGCATTGTGAAAAAATCATTCTGTTCATTGGTGAAAATTGATATATTAATTATTATTTCAGCACTAAAAACGCACACAAATTTGCAAAAAGAATGACTCTCAACCTGCATTCGTTGCTTCCCATAGAAAATTGTGATTGAATTTTGTCGCAGATCATTGATCAATTGCATCGAGATCCAGTGCCTTGTTGACCCTCGTTTTGTCATATTTCTTTCTCTTCTAGCTCCCGGGGAAACATTAACTTGTCATTGGATCGTACAGCTATTGCCCGTATAAAATCACAAATACATCACGATGTTACTTCTACACGCAATTATAAACAACAAAATCGACGCTTATACTCTTACCCAAAAACCTTCCCGATGCGAGGGAAACGCGCTGCTGGATCATCAAATGGGAGTACGTGACAGGCGCTGTTACGAAGTTGTCCGTAGAATAAAACTGAGACGCTAATGGAACGTCGTTGTGAGGCTTGCATTGCTGTGGTGCGCGCGCCGCTACCTAATGAACTGATACAGCTTACCCTGGAGTTAACTAGATGAACGTTTATACGAGTATTACTCTATTCATGTAACAACATGTATGACGAGCTTTACACGAATGAACACGTACTGCACAAAAATTCACAATGTAAAACGAGTAAAAAATCACAACGAATGTACCCGTTATTCACAAAAAAGTTCTTAGCAACATGTACCAAATATCTAGTGTTAAAGTTGGCACTTTGCTGACTAATTCAGCATAAAAATAAGTATCAACGATGTTGCAGAAAAAAAACACAAGCATGCGGAGAAAAAACAACACTTCCCGTACAACCACAAGTGTAACTCGTAAAGACGTGACCGTTTCTTTCCGATGTACCATCCGATGACAGTTCAGCTCTGTCTAGCCAGAAAATTAACTGCTGACGTCTTGGAGGAGAAATATTTCTACTCTTAGATATTCACACTTAGTTTACATAAATCCACATCTGTGTTGAAACACATCGGCATAAAAAGTTCATTCAAATAGTGGGAATAACATGAACCTCCGTTTATCTGTACGCCACAAATGCTGCATTTTATCTTACTCATTTATCTGTTATGTTGAACAATAAAATTCACAGCAACAGAATGAATAGTCGTATTGACTCATAATATCTACCTTCTGACAACCGCAACACAACTGCAACATTGAGGAATTTGAAACTTGCACGTAAATGCACATTTTGAAGTTGATAAAAAGAAGCATTCAGACCGCGATTTTCTTGGGGGGCAATTGTGCGCGACTTATTCTACCTGTGATCACGGTGAGCTGATTTGCTGCCATACAAAGAGTCTTGAAGTGAAGCACTCACCCTTTTGTTGTAGTAGAAGGGGTCGATATCCTCCAAGGGAACTCCCGCCATCTCGTCTGGGAACTGATTTGCCAAGCGGTTAGGTAGTGGCATTCCTTGCTCCAGGTTTGGGTCAGCCTGAGGTTCATCTTCGTCGTCATCATTATAATTGATCTGGAGAGCGGCAACACAAGCATTAGCAAACTCACAATGGCTTTGAATCCAGGGAGTAAACATTGACACTCACACTCATCATTTGCCTTAGACCGCAGTTGGTTCAACTTTCTACCAGAGCAGACTTCAGTGACATCGATACCCAGTCTAATTTCGTAGTCGGAATAACGAGAATTTCGTTCTTTGTGACATTTCACGAAAATTTAGGTTAATCCGACGTTAAATTTTGACTGAGCACTCGCACGGTAATCCGATTACTAAACCCTGATTCATCATACATGGTAATTATTTACCGTTTTGAATATTTCGCTTACACACTATACTCACAAACCCATGCAGAGTGAGGCTAATGAGGGAAGGAAACGAGGTTAACACATGAACTTAATATTAATTTGCGCGGTATACCCGACGACACCATTTCCAAGGAACACTGTACTAAGCACGTAATAAACCACTAATTGAGATGGAAAACTTGAACTATGTTCAAAACCAAAAGCGAGAACTGATAACGAAATAAATTATTTCAAATTTGGGCCTCGCGACAGTTCGATCGCTTACAAAATAAACATTTAAACTCGGAGGGATGATGAACACCTCCAGGCTTGTATCTTCTGCCGACAGTCGCACTGGAGACGTGCTTCACGCTAGCATTTAGTGTCAGGAAGCCCAAATTCGGAAGCGTTAATAGCAAATCCTAATTTTAGCAAAGACAACCATCACATTCAAAGCAATGACAACTATTGTTTTCGAAGCAAGGTCAAGGAAAGGACACTACATTCAAGCACTAATAAGGTTGGATTTCTTTCATGGTGACAAAAAGCAAGATTTTAAGTACTAAAGCAATACGATTTAATTACGAATAAAATTTACAGATGCAGAGTTCAACACAGCTTCTACCGCTTTCGTTCTCAAACGTTCACAAATTTTCCTAAAAATGACTGCGATTATATTTTTATAACTGCGATTTTAAACTCAAGTATTTGAAATTACTGTAGTTCACAAACAAACATTCAAGAGTTAAGAAGACTAACAAGTTCAACTATCGCGATAATTTAAAAATTGCGTCGTAATGGAATTAATCCAGAAAATTACTCCAGAACACACTACCTGCTCAATGCATGCAGAATAAATCCACGAAATATACGATTTAATGCTTGAAACCTCAGAAATGACGATTGGACAGAATGAATATTACGACAAAACAAAAAATCACAGAACGGACACGTGCTTCACCGAAAGCACTACCTGGGCAGATTGACAGCACAATACTCAGGGCACTTGTCACAAAGAGGAAGAAGAAGAAGTAAACAAAAGACCAGAAGAATCATGATACAAAAACGCAACCAACAACAAACTCCTGCAAATAAAGTTCACAACACCACGGTGAGCAGTGATAGAACCTCAAGGAAAGTCGAGCCTCCACAGAATACTAAGAAAAACAGAATCTATTAGCATCCGCCCTTTGAAGAGAGCTTAGGAAATCCCGGCGGTGAGCCCTCACTGGAAACAACCGGAGCGTCCTCTCAGGAGAAATATCATCGCTGAACAAAACGAGTTACACGGCCAACTTTCAGTGACATCACAACAAATAAAATAATACACTCCGACATGATGCTTTCCACATCAAGGAAGCGACGTTTTAAAGTAGTGTTTACGGAAGGACAATCTTTTTAGTTCTCTTGCTGCCACAGTCTTGTCGCATAAAAGACCTATTTGCTTCTTTTTTATAGCAAGTGAATCGTTTACTAGACACGGGGATCGACCTCTAGACTAGGCACATTGTTCGCTCAGTTTCCACACTTTGCCTTCACCCTCCAGAGAACCAAGAAGACAACAACACACCCCCATCTCCAAATCGGCGTCAGATACTCTGCTCAATAACTGAGTAAATGCTTCAGCAAGCCAGGTGGTGGATGTGATGGGACGTGCTTTAATTTATCACTGAATAGAGTTGAAAATTTTTTGAGAGAAATTAAAACGTCGACACCATTCCGCAGCGGAGCGCTGTAGCGAAAACTTATAGGAACAGCTCTCTCATGAGATGATAATGCAATAACTGAAAAAAAATTGGGAGTTGCAAATTAATGATTTGCTTAGGGTACATTTACAGGAACTTCTAACACAGCAGGACAAACGAAACCCCAATCTGTGATCACAACTGCCCATTTGGCCAAGAACTGCAGCAGGTCGAACATAAGACACCAGCAGTGTGTAAATAAAGACTGCAATTCTACCAAGCATTCCATTCAACAAAGCAAGCATGAGCTGCACTTCAAGTGCTTCGACGATGCCGACCTTGAGTTACCTAGGATCAACATGACGATGAACCAAGGACACAAAATTGGGCACCAAGTCACAACTTGACTGGACCACCAGACAGCAGAAGATAAGAAGGGCGCGGAGATGCTGCCGATCCATCATAATTGCGCAAGGGGCTTCAAGTTGAGGGGCGATGTCCCTCTCGTGACCTCAACCTTCATCCCAACGCTTCACGGTTGTCTCCATTTGGCCGTAATGTCCATCGAGTTATTTTACTCGCAGCGCTTCCAAAACATTTCCTTCGTAAACTTGGCGATTTTTGAACTTCGTGAACGGTAGGTAAAAACTAGGCAGACGTTCTTTCTTAATTTGAGCCAAATAATAGAAGTGTGATATAACATCAGTCGTATTAGGAATGGCAGTATTATCAAATCAAAGCCGGTTTCAACGTCATGCAGAAATTATGAGGCAGAACGAGACTCTTGGAGGTGGCTCAGAAATGATTCATTAATGACAAGTGAAATAAGCCCACATTTAATCTGATAAAAATCTACACTTTGAGCTTCTTTCTCACCGAAAAAGTTAATAAAAACAAATATACATACTTTACTTCAAACGCTGAAAAATCGCAGTTTTTTCTACTTAAATTAAATATTTTTAGTCAGTCCATTATATGAACTATTTGACCTTTGAAAATAAGTCGACACACCAAGTTTTGTTAGAAACCAAGTCGCACAAATCACGAATCTAATAAATTTCGATAAAACCAAGAACAAGAAAGCCGAACGAAAATGACAAACTTGTAATCGACAAGGAAAGACCAGGCACCAGCGGCATTACCTTGAAACTAATACCTTGTTTCCAACCCGGTTTTGACATAAACCATCCACACGACACGAAATAATGCACACAGAAGTTGATAAAACCGATAAAAACATTTTTCTGCAAGCTAAAAAAATGCATTTCAGCACTATTCCTAAGATGCGAAGTGCCGAAAAACAACTAACATTCCCCCCAACCACGTGGTCTCGAGGCAGACATGATCAGATGACGAACACATGAAGTCGTCGCTGGAGACTCTGAGCAGTGAATCGTAACCGGCGATTCTCGTGACTTCACACTGAGCAGAGAAGTTTTCCATACCAAACGAAAAGGAAAACATGAAAGGAGGCGATGTTAGAGTTAGTACCCAGGAACATCATTGCGTTAGTGCACATACAATAACGCGATGTAGAGCGCCCTAGTTTGTCACTAAAAATAATAGGTTAGATTATAAGTATTGGTTAGTTTAAGCCTCCCTAACCGCTACAAAAAAGAGCGTATCGAAGAAAGGAAGGAGGAAGGCACCATTTGATATGGATATTAGGGAATGCAGAATCTATGCAGTAGGGGCTAGAAACAGTAAGTTGGGAAAGAAGTTCATGAAACAAGACAAAAGTTGAAGAAGAAAGTAGTAGGTGCAGAAAAACAGGACAGCAGTGAACCGAAAAAGGTGGCCCTTAAGATAGCAAAAATACTTTATTTCAACAAAAAGAAGGCCTACCTAACTCTTAGCTCGGGCCCTCACACATTTTCCCCCTGGAAGCGCTAATTCTCATAGATACATTACTTGTATCCCCCTGAGGAGGTTTGGCACTAAAACGCAACAATCAGCGAATAACCTTTTCAGGAACAACAAACGAGTTTGAACCCACAACCAAAGAAGGCATCCTTTGTACTGCGCGGCGTGCATTGAATTCCACCAGGAACGCAGGTCGCAGTTGCGGAGAGCAACATCCAGACCGCGCGGCTACCTGCAGCTCCACGTCGCCCCGACCGCCCCTCTAATGGCCCATTCAAGTCAGTAAGGCTTAAAAATTGACCTACAACTTCCTCGTCGGACCTACGATAAGCAATGGGAACGGTCTTCTCAAAAATATAAGGCGCAGAGTTAGCCCTACATCTGCGAGCCAGATGACCGCTGGTGCGATGGACATTGAGTTACGTAACGTATAAGCTAATAATATCAGGCGAACGCAGCTCACCCCGAGCATTGCTCACTTTGGAAGCCACTCAAGTGCTGGGCAGACAGAAAGTACTCAAAGCAAGAGGCGAGGTTAAAGGAGCGACTGCAGGAAGAGCCCATCTAGAGGGAGTCTCCTAGCAAGAGGGGCGAGTGGAGTTGCTGAATGGGCGATTAAGAGGCTTGGCTGGCTTTGTCGGAGCACGTTGGCCAAGTGGCTGGCGCAGCCATAACATGGCTGGGCTGCGCAGCCATGTTATGGCTGGGCTGGCTGCCCTTCTATTGATTCAAGGCCCCTGCCCCCCACCCCTGCCAGGGAGGGGGGGCTCAACACTGCAGTGCTGCCCGCACGGCAACCCCCTCCTCCCTCTGCTGCAGTGGTGACGCTGTGCACCTGCACCCACTGCAGTGCCCGACACAACACCCGCAGCGCCCGACACAACACCCGCAGCGCCCGACACAACACCCGCAGCGCCCGACACAACACCCGCAGCACCCGACACAGCACCCGCTGCACCCGACAGCACCCGACACAGCACCCGACACAGCACCCGCAGCGCCCGACACAACACCCGCAGCGCCCGACACAACACCTGCAGCACCCGACACAAAGGCACCTCACCGCTATACGCACGACACAAGCACAAGCCCGACGCTAATTTCCGGAAACTTTACCTAAACTACAGCAACCTAAAGGAAAACATTTAGACGCAGGAACGACTTTACCCAAAAAACTCTATTTAGCGGAGGTATGGTGGAACTTACACGAGATCCCGTCCACTGATGTACACACACGCGCAGTGTACTACCTGGTATACGCCCTCATCACAATTTAATGCCCGGTGCAGGTAGGCCTGTGCCGATATACTGCCTAGCACACGGAAGCTTGGTCCAATGCACTGCTTAATACATCCATTTCCCACTCCCAAACAGATCCAGACGATAGACAGGACACATTTTGAGGCTTTTTTCTGCTTCTGAAAGGGATAACCAAATGTAAGCTTGCCCCACGCGTGTGTGTGTGTGTGTGAGTGCTTGTTCCAACATTGTGGACTGCCATGTCCAAAATTATGCTCCGAGTTCCACGTTCATTGATGAAATGACGCTAAAATTGTTAAGCTTTTGTTTACATTTTCCAGTAATTTTGGTGAGGTACGTAATCTACGGTGATGCAAACCATCAGGATGCATGCCATATTAGCTTTTAACTTTTTTCACATCCCAAATACGTATTTATGACGTACTTTGATACGTTATTCTTCAAAACAGCGCTCGTATCACACACGCTTGCCCGCATAGGAGTTTGACTGCTCTCAGACGGGCTAAGATCTTGAGAATTTCATCAAATTTCTAATGAGCGTGTAAGCTTTGAAATAATATGAAATGATCAGCTAAAACTTACGAGCAAAAAACTAATGCCTTCATCACGTAACACACTTTCTGTAATACCCATATCCCAAGTGACCAAGCAAGAAATTTTAGCGTCAATCAACTCTTCGATTACGTAAAATTGACAGCAAATAGTCAGAAAAAACGTGACAAATCTTGAAATAAGTCAGTTGCTGCATCTCGTCACCAGTGAAATACTCAACAATGTTGGGATTTTGCTCCTGGTAATAGAAGAAACTCTTCCTTACAATGTCACTAAACAGCAGCAACCATCCTCAGTCTCATTTCGCACAGCCCACTTCAACCCGGAACTAAGGATTATTAGTTAGTTTAAGCCTCCCTATCCGCCACAAAGGCGATCCCATGAGAGGAAGGAGGAAGGCATCATTTAGTATGGAGTTAAGGGGACGCGGAATCTATGCAGAAAGGGCATAGAAACAGTAAGTTCAGAAAGAGGATTATGAAACAAGATCAAAGTCGAAGACAAAAGTAGTAGGTGCTGAAAAGCAGGACAGCAGTGAATCGAAAAAAATATGGTCCTTAACATAACAAAAACATTCTATACATACAAGAAGAAAGTCTATTCAACTCTCAGCTCGGGCCCTCACATTTTCCCCCTAGCAGTGCTAATTCCCATAGAAACTATACCCGGAACAAAACAACGAAAACATCTCGAAAAGACGAACGAGTGATGCGAGCAGAAGAAATAAAACCGAAGATAATTCCGCAGCAAACGCTACAGTGATCAGTCCTACGAGTAAGAAAATATAGGAGAAAAATCCAAGTCTCTAACTACATAACTGATCGTCCTACGTTCGCGACAAGAGGCTCATTTGCAAGTAGTGTAACTGTGGAACAATCAACACAACTAACAATAGCAAAGAGTGAACAACAACCATTCCTACCGAGACCAGCTATGGTGACCAAACACTGGAGCGTGAAGAAAAGAGGAACATCAAGAACCACGTTTACTCAATACTTTCAATGATCCACAAAAAATCTCACACAGACATCACGACCGTTTCAGGACTCTACAAAGAAAAGAATATTTCATGAGCAGTCTCTTTGTAGGTGCAAAGTCCTTGAATCATTCATTAACTCTCTCTCTCTCTTGCACTAATATTGCTGAACTTCAACTTTTTTGGAGAAAAGAATTTACGCATTAGGAGACATTATATACCACACATAAGGTGCTATAGAGAAATTCATTGAAGAAATATAGTAATCATAATAAATATATTGAACGATCACTGTTGGCGGTCATTGCACAACACTGGTTGAGAATTAGCGTCTTAAATGGGAAGGATCGGCAGTTCGATTTCTGACATTGCCAGCCCAGTGTATCTTCCCACTGGAAAAACGAAGAATTTTAATCCCCCACTTGACCGAAGTGTCAGAAATGGGTATCAGCTCGATCGAAGGCAACCGTTATTACGTCGTAGTGTTAGCTGTAAGGCACATGAAAAAAATATTCAAGATGATATGTACTAGGCTTGATTGTAAAAAACGTTCTTTATGCTTTACCAATGAGTTAGAATTTACTTCGTCGAGTACAGGTATTTGAAGTGCATCATATTCGACAGGCTAAGACAGGAAGTGTTAGCAGTGTTTGTTCAATTGTTCTTTACTTGTAACTTCGTTTTCTCCAAAATATGAAATTAAAACGGGACACCGTTTAGAATTATGGAACTAAATGACACCGTACTTCACTAACTTCAAAAACCAGACTTGGGTTATAAGCTCGTAAATATCAGGAGGGCACTTGGGACCGCTCAGGACGCCACACCTCTTGAGAGGGAACAAAAGCTATGTATTGACACTTTGTAAACCTATTCACACTATTTAAAGTCAGAAATAATTGCCTTGATCAATATTTCGCAGCACTTTTAAAGTTAATAATAAGAAGCAAATTTCCCGACAAGGCTGAACTTATACATGCTAAATTTACATCTTCCTTCAAATCCAATCTTACAAACTAAATTTTAAATTTTCGAAGAAGATTTGACCACATGAGCGTTCTTAAGAAGTATTTGCCGTCGCTGGAGGACAATAATAGGTCAATTTAATTCCTTCAAGCAAAATTCCTTCATTCTGAACTGTTGAAAATTTTGTAAGTTCCGTTCATTTTACGGGTGTTACATTTTTGATGCAAAAATCCAGTTTCTGATTACTTTTAGAAAAAGCTTTCCATGTTGGCATAGATGGAAGCATAACTTGAGATGTTTACACATACCGTTGTTGATAATCGTGATGCAACATAAATCTGAGTTGTGAGCACAAGCTTCCCTTATCAACAGTCAAATTCAGCTCATGAACACTTTACAAAGCGCTCTGCCCATACAGAATATTCAGAGAAAACCTAATGACTCCAAACGATTGCTGCGAGCCCAACCGTTGTGCTAAACAAAATCAGGTAATATTCATATCTAATTCAGGCGAAGAAGCTTGAAGAGATGCTCGAACAAAGGCATAATGTCAACAGTGCCTCATTAGCTTGTGTTTGCTTCAACAAGATGAGCAGGTCTCGATATAATTTCAGCGCGCCTTGACGTAATAAACGGCTCTCGAAATCATTAAGAGAGTCCTAGCTGAAGAAATGAATTACTTTCAGGAGTGAAGGAAAACCAAACGCGCATTCTAAATTCGACTCGAAGAACCTCGATTGTCAAGCAAAGGCTTTAGAGGCAAACAAAAACTTTAGGTTGAAGTCTTCAAAAGTTTTTTCAAGTTGCTACCAGTTCATTTGTTGCATCTCTCAGAAAATTTACAGCGTTATTACGAAAATACTCAACAAAGTAGATAAATCGCTGTTTGCCTACAATGATAAACAAGGGAAAAAATAGTATACTGTGGAACTGGGCAGCAAACGTGTGCCGAGTTACACAACATACGCCCGAAGAAATGTTTGGAATTAAGTCCACACCGTTATTGCACTCTAACATCTTCACAGTTTCAAAGTTACGAAAGATTAATTGAACTATTGCCATCAAATTTTAACTAAACTCATTTAAAATGGCTCGTACTTGATTAATTGAAACACTGATTTCATTGAATTTGCCCTTTCCCTATTTTAAATACCTCTTCAAAACTGTCCCCTATTCGATGCACATTTTGCTTGCTCCACTCCAACAGACCAAGTCGCTCCGAAAATAAGGCACTGAAATAAAGTCACAACCTACGGAGAAGGCTTTAACAAATACATAAGCGATACAACACAAAGCTTTCATCGTAAGTTGCACGGAAAAAATTCGGCTATGCACAAATATCGTTAGGAGGCGTAGAAACACATCGAATTCTAAATAACAGACATCAAAGCACGAGGGACAGGTACAGCGATGACATAGTTTATATAGGATAGCCATGATATTGTATTGCATGCAGGTGAAGCTACAGTTTCAGGTAGGTGACAATGACAAAGCAGGATATTAAAAAATAACCAGTTGCTAATATTAAAGTGCATCTACAAAGCCAAGCGTTTTCACAGCCAATTCATGCAGTCTGACGGCAAGGAAACATTACCCAATTTATCTAAGAAATTGTGCACCAAATAAAATTGACGGAAGGAATCCCGTTTTCTCAAACTTGAGTCACTCTAGGCCACTTATAGCAGCATTTGCGTCGTCTACTGCTCTCCATTCATTGAAGAGTTTAGAGACTCCGCTTCGCTTCATCTAAGAATTTCCCAAAGCCACCACTTGAGTCTCTTCTTCAACAATATATATATATATTTTTTTTCAGCTTGATCGTTTTAAAATTAAAACAAAGTAAAGCCTATGTACGGTAGATGAGCGAAATATTTGGCAAAACAGGCCTCCAAAACATATTTTAATAATTTTAATGTAAGATTAACTAACAGCGAGTTAATTCCTCTTAAACACTATTCATCCGAACATCATACCAAGAGATTCAAGCGTACATTTCCCGTGGCCAAACGGAGTGGTGTTCCAAGACTATTGCTTGTTTTTGCAGTCCTATGCAATTTCACGGTTAACTAAAAGACGTGTAATAAATATAGTAGCACTGACGCTGAATATGTTATTTACTCACGTTTTTTATACGACAAAAAGAATTATCCATATTCGCAGTTGAAGTTACTCAGTAGTTAGTCTAGCGCAAGCACGATATTCGGCGTCAGCGAGAAGGATTAGACGGCCGTACCAAGCAAGGGCGCCGTTGATCAAAGGTGTGTGCTCATGTAGTTAAGTTAAATTGGGTTGTCGGTTGAAGCTCCACGAAATCTACGAAAATTTCCTAAAATTCATTCAGTTAGAACCTGGAAAGTGCAGTGTTGAGTCACAAAAACACTATTTTCTAAAGAATTAGCTTGCTCTTTAAAGAATTATAAAGTTCTATGAGTAAATGGTCTGTGTAATGCTAAGATATCTCAGTACACAATGCATAACCTGAGACGTGTTCATTAGTAGGCAGTCAAACTTGGAATCTAGTGCCAACATGCCCCCATCCCGCACTCTCTTTCATTTGACAAGAAATGGAAGGGGTATGATCGATAGAATGCAACATGAAGTGCACTATTTGTGATGAATTTCAGTACTTCAGTTGGAAAGAACTTGTCAGTCCAGTCAACAAAGGGGAGTTGATAGCTAAAATACAAATCGGAAGATACCTCAAGAGAGAGATGTGAAACTGTACATCCTTAGAACGGAATTGATATTCGAATGAACTTGTCAATTTTGACGGATATGGCTGAACTTACATGCGAAAGAATCACACAATAAGCAAATTTGTTCCATAAATCCCGTTTCATATGGAAACAAAAGCGCACACACTGAAAACATTTCTGTCATTGAGAGCAGTGGACTCGGACATGCTATGCAGCAAACTTGTACGGTCGCGCTGGTGTGGGCTACTCTAACTGGTGGTGGATTAATTAGTTAGGGCAGGTGTGGGAAATACAGTGTTCGGTACCTCATCCCCGTCGGGGGGTCGTTGCCCACCCCCGCTCCCAGCACTCGCTCCCCTTCCCTTTTTGCCCTTCTGTTTCTAGACAAAGAAGGGCGAAGAACCGAAAGTACAATCAGAACAAAAGCATGGCAATAAAATGAACGGTGACTGCTTCTCTGCAGGCGAGTCAACGTTAACTTGCTCCACGACACACTCGCTCGTTCAGCCAAAACTTCACACGATGTTCTTTGTCTCGTGTCCTCGATTAGAGTTTCGCGAGTCCGTAAAAAGGAAAATATTCCATGACGATACAATGAACACACTTTTGGCGTTACTTCAGCACAAAATTTAGCGAGTGAAAATTTGTTTGTAAAACCATACTAAAAGTCGGAGAAATTTAATCAAGTAGTAAAAGGATAACCAGCTTGAATATGCAGTTCCAACATTAGAAATACATTTTACAAACCAGAAATTTCAGTTCAATTAAGTAAAAAATACTAATAAGTGAAGAAATATTTAAAGAGCGCGAAGCAAATTAACGATTGAGTCTCATGCTAGAGATATGGATGAAATACGTAAAAAGCAAACGTACGTACATCATCACAACCCAGTCCGCATTTTCACGAGGACTACTTTCGAATTATCGTGGTACACCTGAAAACAAGAAATGAAAATATCGAGTCTTTCTTTTGAAATTGCAGCGGTTGTTCCATCACGGAATCGAATGCACTGCAATCAATCGATCTGTTTCGGCAACTCACAATACCACCTGAATTCCATTGCTTGTTTCATAGTCATCAACCTCACACGCTCAGTAGCAGTCAAATGAGCAGCGAAGGGCTGGCAACAAGCTGCACTCATGAAGTTGTTGCAACAATTTCATTATAGTTAGCCGCGGTGGCGAGCGGCATCAGTTGTGAGTTAGGTGAGATGTAAATGAGAGGACACCAACAAGTAGCACGGCAATTTTAGGCTCTTTAACGTGCTACTCAATTTTAGGCTCCGCACCGACTTCCCCAAAAGAGTAAGAAGGTACTGAAATATAGGACAACATGAGTACCATCACTAACCGGTGAAGATACGACTATACAAGCAATGGGATCCCGTTCTTGGCTGTCAGGCCTGTTCTCCACAATAGAGGTAAATGTTACCTTTCAACGCATCATCAAGATATCCCATCAATCGCTCATGTACAAATGCAGACTGGGACTATTCGCATTTATTTCAACAGCTACCAATACATTATATACACAAATGACACAAAAAATTAGCAGCCGGAACAGATACGCACACCGATGAGCGCTACGACACAAACAGCTGCTGGTAAAAATACCCTTAGAAAAGGCAAGCAAATTTCCAATACAGAAACAAAAATGAATACCAGCCTCAAAAACTAGCAAATTGAATAGCCAAAATGCAACTCAACTTCACAAAATATATTTACTTCATCAAGGATTTCACAGAATTATAAAAGACCTTGGAAATGTAACACAACACACCACGCTTATGAAATGTGAACTAATGAAAGTATTACAAATTTAATAATTACGAGTGCAAATGAGAATTGAAGAAGTCGTTCAGTGAGCAATTCAGTTCTCCACAAGGAGACAGAAGGACACTCAACTGCCGGGATTGTAAAGAGCAAATTTGTCTAACTTTACAGTCCACCTGAGTCACAGTCAAACATTCACGCATTCAGTAATTAGAAATAAATAGATTCATTGATGACATATATGCCGTGCAATGATGAAAAATTAACATTACTCTCATTAAAAAGTTTCAAAGAATAAAAATTAAATATTCCAAAGAAATGTCGAGTGCTTATGGCTTGTGGTCAACTTTTCATTAGATAGACGCCAGGCCGATCTTGCAGGAGTTAGTCCGGTTAGAAGACAAATGTGGGTTACCCCGTTTCTTAATTTTGCTTGCTTAACTCCTCTCACAACTTCATAAGCTCAAAATTGAATATTGAAATAGACGTCCGCCGTCCACCCTCGGCTTACACAACAAAAACCTAACTAATTCTACAAGTATTAATTTCAGCCACTAATTTAACATGCAAAAGTAACACAAACAACAAGTGTTGTGCAGCCGTTTTGAATTCTAGTTGATCGACGATTTAAGCACATTAAAAAGCAACATTTTTCCAAGATGAATAAAAACGACTACCAAAATGATAAGTATCTTATTTCTAGACCGGTGCTCTCTACATTTTAGAAAATAAAAAATGAAGTACACCTATAAGAACGAACAACCATACAAAAAGATGAAAAGTAACAAAATGATTATTATCAATATCAATTACGCTTGCTGGATATACGAGGAAATGAGCGGCAAAAATTAGAAGCAGAAAATTTCAAGTTAAGCGAACGAATTCGTTACGGACATGTCATTGTAATTCAAGGGAAGCATGGACAGCCTGTAGACTACCATGAATTTTTTTCACGACGACGCCCTCCGTCGTTTGATTGTTCATATCTAATTGCCATCTCAACTCGAGGGTTGTGACTCAAATCTCAGTCTCAACAGATCTTAATGAGGTAGAAATCGTAGCTCCACTGGGAGCCAACGTAATTATTTCGATGCGAAGATAGGTCCACTAAATACACGAACACTCGAATAACAGGAGGGGCAATTTTAGGAAATTTCACACAGACGACTTCAGCTTTTTTCCTTGGCGTTGACAAATTTCAGGAAGGCACAACAAAAAAAAGAGCCGTCAGCCTAGTGTTTCCCTCAACACATTTTAATCCAAGAAGACCTTAAGAAATATAACTGTTCAACGAATAACGCAGCACCCTGGTATGCTGGAAAAGATTGACATTAGAAAAATGAGATTAGTGAGGCACAGAGAAAATATAAAATTACCCAGAGCGTCCTGAGAAGGAAACAGGAATGTCACATGAAATAGAAATGCAGCCCCACATTGTGCATACAAAAGAAATCTATCTAGGACAGCAAGCAGTGCTAAGGCACTTCATATGGAAACACGATTGACAAGAAATATCTATTAAGAGTCTAGGAGTATTATATATCATCTATGAACGTACTTATATAATAAACGTTATAATTAGTCCCGAAACCAATTTTATGCGCTTCAAGTGGGAAGATGTGAATGCAAGAGATGAAAGGTAGGTAACCATTTGTTCGAAGACGGTCAACGGCATCCGTTACTTTAATTCAGGAAGTGAAACTGGTTTCGGGTTCTTCAACCATACTGTCACAAGATATGGTATTGGCAAACTGAAAGATGTCGAAGGAAGATACGTGCCTTATATCATAAAATGGCAGTATGTGAGTTCATTGAGCGTCCCAAACGAGAACACAGTGAAGCTGCAACGTTTCTACGCAGCCATTAGAAAGGTGAATCATCAAATACCATGTTTTAACTGAAGTCTTTCGTATAGACGAATAAATCGTCGAAACTGAAAACATAAATATGATGAATAAAAAACCCTTTAGCTATTTAGGCACAAATTGAATTAATATCCGAAGATATTTACATTTTGTCTTAGTCCGAAGAAACTGAAACAAAGAGCTACAGTATATTCCAATAGAGGAGAAGATTGCCTAACGACACCAAAAATGTCATTTAGAAAATAATCAAGGCAAGAGTGGAGACAGAAACTTCAGATGGAAATCAGAAAAAGGAAGCTTAGTGCCGATATCCGGCATGAAAATTATGATCTCGTTGATATATGAGATGCATGAGTTGAGACTTGGAGAAACACTCGTTTTTATCCATATCAGGGTTACTGAACTCTAATTTTCTGGATGAAATTTTCAAATAGGGCCTTTCTCGCAATTAGGTTGCCCTGATATCAATAGAAATCAATTATGAAAAAGTTACGTTAGATCTTGAATTTTTTAAAACATCACCTCGAGGTGTCTGTAGAAAGAAATCTACAGGTAAAAAATTAGTTCAACATCAGATAATTAACCAATGCGATTACTATAAGGAAACTAACAAATTTCATTGATTTTTTAAATTTCTCAGAAGCAAATAAGATGATACGTTTACACGTGGAAATGTTCATTTCTACCTGACGCCACTTCATGTTTGCAAGAGCGGCCGTATTCAAGTAGAGGGCGGAACTGCGGAGGCCAACACTGACTACCTCTAACAGCTTCTCGAGCCATGCATCCTACGTGAGTACGGCGCCTACGTGTGTATCTACTTGGTATCTAAGTCAGTCCGATAAATGGCTATAAAGGATCAAAGGAAAAGAATTGAGGAGAGAGCAGAACATAGACCGGAGATGGAATAAAGGAATAACTCTGGTCTAAGCAGCAGGAGAAACAGAAAATGAAGAACACAGAAGGAGAGGGAACTGCTACAATCAACGAGGTCTAACGAAATTAGTCCTGGATATCTAAAGTCGGCATAGGACGACCATGGGACTCAAGGATGCACTTCATGCACATTTGAAGAAGGCGCTAAATGTCTTCCTAATAATGAGGATACGTGTACGATATATTTATCCATGAACAAATCTCTGCTCCTGCAAACAATTAAACACAAGGTTGCGGTGCAGAATTGCCGATATCTTCAGAATCCTAGTGTAACTGCAACGAATAGTAGCTATGAAGCCAGTGGTCACAGTGATCGGGTACTTGCCAACGAGTCCTAGCGGTGCTAGCTCAAATTGTTCAAAAACGTGTGAGAATAGCATGCATGTTGCTGGTGCTTCATGTGTGTGTGCAGTGCGGATGTCTACTCCCTCATGCTCCTGAGGTGTCCTGCAGTCATGGGTGTCGCGCACATATCAAGTGGCTATTCCAAGTACAAATGTAAATGTAAATTTTTTTCCGATCTTGGTGAAACAATTGAACTGCATCTTCTGTGTTTCTCGTTGAAATTTATAATGGAATTTCAACGCGTGTGATTCATGATAATCTTTAAACTAAATTCATCTAAGTATGTGGATTAAACTTATAACCAAACATAAGATAAAACGAAATGCTTTATGTAGTTAGCCGGTTTCTCGAAAACTCCATAAGTGTCTTCAATTTTGAATGAAACTAAAAATAACATTACCAATCTTCCACTCAACGCAGGAAAGTAGACTCGGTAATAACAGATGTGGAAAGAAAGTCTCCAAGCAAATAACGTCAACTGTTAAATTAAAAGTTATTAGCTGCCTATTTGATCATCAACGTACAGATGGTATAAATTAAGTTAGGTATTTATTCTGCTTGTATTAGACACCGAATTTATGGAACTCTTCAAATAAAAAGAGGGGAAAAGCTGTGTTGAATGATTCGAGGTAGAACACCCACAACAGAGTTTTTCAATGAAATATTACTTTCAGAATCATTCTGCAGTTGAAGGCATTATCGGAAGAATGATCGCAATTTTAAAAACAATTTCAAAATTATTCATTTATGGACATCGATATAGAAAACCTGGACCCGATGAACGTGGATGAGTTTAACACAAGTCCATCATGATAAATCTGGGGTTAGGTTGCTTCAGTACGAATAAAGAAGGTAAAATACTTGAAATTATCTCGTGGAATGTCAAGATAATAACAGAATCAAAATAAGAGCTCTGATAAACTGTGAAAATACCAAATTATGTTGCGATTCCCGAGAACTGTTCGTGAGGCAAGAAATATCGTGGATGCATAATGGCGGAAAGTAGACTCCAGTAAATTAGGTGTGAATTTGGATAAACACTAAGTGGCTGCAGGTGAACATAAACCAACCAACACGATGAAGAAATATTCTAACACAGGCTAGAGACATACTAGTGTGAGTCGTGCCAATACAAAACGAGGAGTTGTATTACTTCTGAGACGAGAGAACTGCTGTGTGTGACCTTAGCGTGTTCGTGCGGCGTGGCTGAGCTGAGGCGAAGCGAGTCCAGTTTGTCGACATGCGCTCAGTTGACACCAGGAGCGCACTCGGTCAATGAGGACAGTAAGGAAACATGACACTGCTCATGTCATTTCCTATTGTAAATGACATTAACAGCGTCAGCCACGACTGTCTTTGAGCAAGTGTTCTTCCTGCGCTCTTACTCAGAGTCGGATCAGCGACCTTTCTTACAATGGACGCACAACTTTGCTCGAGTGAGATATTCCGAGAGCACGAACTTAAATATTTCAAAAATATAAAAGAAAGGAACGTTGAACATAGCGATTCAGAAAAAAAAATGATCAACTTTCAATGAGCATAAATTTCAAAAACGCTCACACTATCGTCCGCTGATCCGACTCAGGCCACGAGACACAACACAAACGTCGACTCGCATTCGCCCAGCGCAGGGCTCGAGGTGAGTGAGCAGCATCTCCAGTTTCTATTCTATTGCATAAATATGACATAACCCGTGTCTAGAGGCTTTACAGTAACAAAACTCATCATCAATCTCAGTAGACTTTTTAAGAGAAACAAACCAAGTAGTTCTATTGGTATAATAATGAATATAGAGGCAGGCATGTCTCCTTACTTCTTTCTTTTTACGGCCAAATTTGATACCTCCTCCCTGACAGAAGTGGGAAGAAGGGTGGTCAGTTAGAGCAGTCGAATTAGTTAGTTCTCGAAGTTCTCGTCACTAATATTGCACAACACATAATTCATCAAATGTACAAACAGTAATGAAGGAGCAATTATATGACACATATACGTAGAAAAGTCTCGAAAATATAGAGCGATAAAAGTCTTGTAGCACATGAAGGGAAGAAAGTTTGCTAAAATATTACAAAAGATAGGTCTACCAATATGAAAAGTGAAGAAAGATTTAAACGTAACAAATTAGTCAGTTGAAGAAATAACGTATGCGGATGGCAGTTATTGAACATTAAAAAGAATAGTTGAAAAGACAGAAGAATTATTAGTCAAGTCTTCTTTGCCAGTCCACCCAATCTAGCACCTCAGAAGGTTTACGAAGTGAATTTTAGTCTGCCCATAAGGAAGCAATTTGACTAAAATCCAAACAATTGTAAAAATTCGGTCAAACATACCAAAATATTTTACGTTCGTTACAAACCGGAAATCAGTGGGTGGAGTTTCTGCAAACAAAATTGGTTAATAAAATTCCACGCTAACGAAGGAAAATTATAATTAAAGGGTTCTACATGTGGTTATTAAAATGGTCTACATAACTAAGGTTGACGCTACGTAGCATGCCTCACACGTTTACAAAAACTGGGAAGTTACACAATCAGAGAAGATGCGTACATTAAGCAGTTGGAACCTAAACAAGAAAGAACACAAGAAACAACTTATACTAATGAATATTTTATCTAAATGAGTTTCGAGCCTAAAAACAAGAGGAGCAGGAATTTGTCAGAAACATGTAACCTAAACGACGAGGAACACGTAACAATCACGTATGGGGCCTACACAATGAACGTAAGATCAGGGATTGGTGAGTTCAAGTCACAACAATTAGACATTATCTATGGAACAAGCACAAGGACAGGGAAGGACTAATCATGAAAAAAATACGACACAAACTGGAAGGTTCTTACCTCCGCTTCCTCTTTCTTCTTTTGTAACTCCTTTTGCTTGGCATGCTCTTCTGCGATTCTCGCTTCGAGGGCCGCTAGACTTTCTCTGGTGAACGGTCTGAATAGACTGCGCTCCTCCTCGTTCACTGATTCCGACTCTTCGCTCATCTTCTATACAAGATCACCACATAGCGATGCACCGCCCCCAACCGAGAGGGACCGGCCACACCAGATGCTACCTTGTTGCTCGTGTCAAGTCTTTGGTAGAATGCACACGGCAACGCCGCTCGCTCCCCAGCACCGGAGGGCTATTCTACTGGAGTTGTTTCTCGGAGTTGTCGTCACGTCACTAGGATAACTTGTTCCCCACAGTGGCTCAGAAGGCGGTTCCTAAGTACAGTTTTTAGGCCATCGAGCTAACTAAAAATTAGGTTTTATTCCACACGATCTTAACGCTAAAGCTAAAAAAAATCCTTAACAATGATAAGTCGTTGTCTTGACAAAGTTATTGGTCCAGCCCTTTTTCAACAATAAATGATAAATCTTCAATGCCGATTACTGTGGGACACGGGGTTTTCAAGGTGCCAGAGGTAAGATGAAAGAACTAAACTACTCGGCTTCTATTTTTGTAGATTTATTTTAGCATTGAGCTAGAATGGTGAGCGGTCACTCGGGGATAAAAATGAGTCCTCGTTTTGTATCTATTCTACCTTGTTAGAGCAAACGTCATCTCATAGTCAACAACACTTGTTCTTTAACAACATGGCGAATTGGTCAACTGAGGCAACAGGCTGAGCAGGAACTTCAGTAGATCAAGACACAACTGAACAGCCCCGTTTGCAGCGTATAAAACACACAACAAGGCAAACACATTAAAGTGTCATAGCTTAACACTTGGGACTGATAGAGGCGTGTTATGAGGTCTTTTCACGGAGAGTATATATTGTCGACGAGAACCTCTGAACGGAATTTAGGTTGAGCTCAAAGACAAAACGCAAACACTGAAATTCACTATTCGAAAGAAGAACACGAAAAGGGTAAACTTTAGGGGACACACGGGATTGGGATGGGTCACTCCTGACAAATTTTCTTCTTCGTTTTACAACTTTCAGAAGAATATTTTTGAAGGGTGTGCGTTGTTTCCATGGACAATCGCATCAGGCTGGGTTTCTGTATCCAACTTGCAGCCAGCTCATCGAAGTTGAGTTTGCTGGTAAGACTTCGCGATCCTCAAAAGCCTCCTCGACTTCGCCCGGAAAAAATATTATGAAACAAGGAGAGTAATAAAAAATTATGCTTTCTGCCACGGCGTGAGAGAAGAGAGCATTTAATGGTAGGAAATATTATCTAATATCACAAAAACTAAAACTCCAGCGGGAGACGGAGCGCGACGTCTCGAGAGGTGTAGCGTTGCAGACGCAATCACGGCTCACGCAAGCGAGGCGCGCTGGACAGCCAGGTGACGCTGGCCTGACATCCTCGCAGGGGCAAACGCGCGCGGGGACCTGTCCTCTTCACATCTGCGCAAGGAGGGGCCAAATGTTACTCATCGTACACACTTCCCATAATTCCCAACAAACACTTAAGCGCTTACATAACTTTGGGTCGACGCCAGACATATAAATACTAGATTAATATCAGAAATATTTCAAGATTGGGTAAAAATTCTGTGATAATGATTGAATCCTAGGCACAAGACAACGTTTAATCTAAAATTTCATCGAATTTCTTTTTTTGTTGGTCTAAGGACTATATCATACACTAAAATGTTTCTCAAATGAACTTCATCCCAACAAAATTCAAGTAGAACGAATGTGTAAGCACTTGAAGATCCCAAGTCTTCTGTAACAAAACCTAATGTAATCCTTTGTTGAAAAATCGATTGGTAAAATTGGTTGAAAATAATTTTGTAAAATGGATGATGAATGAATGGCAGCTGAGAATTTAGAATGGCTAAATGGTATCAACACGTTCCTCTCGGTAGTAAACGGTTGGTTTGGATAGGTTGAAAGTAGCAGAATTAGGAAATCGACTTAAATGCTCGAAAAAATTTTAATCCATCCTCAGAAATGTGACAAATACAATTGCACGATACATCTCACCCGGTATGATAACAGTTATTTCTTACAGAGATCGCGAAGTAGATGAAATGTCATTCATTTACACTGGTACGTGAATGAACAACTTACCAACTGGTACACATATGGCCTCATACGCGGGAAACGCTTGAAACAGGTATTAGCAGGGGGTCGACGCTAGGGACATATAAATACTAGATCAATATCAGAAAAAGATGATGTACGAAAGGTGCTTCGCTCAAAATTTTTATTTTACAGGATATTTTAAACGACCAAAAAAATACGTCAAAAGCTTTTGAGATGTGTTGGATCATATCAGTGATCTGTTAATTTATTACAGTATTCGCCATGACTTAAATTGGCCTGCTTATGCAACTATTATTTGTGAATCCTCCATGAGAATTTAGATCATTTGGAGCGGCAGCAGAAGAGCGAGCGCTGAGCAGTGCCTGGTGCAGGTGACCCAGAGACGCAAATTGAGGCCATGACCGCCGCGTGACGTCACTCCGCCACCCCGCCACAATCTCTCGCGAGCTACATAGAGCCAAAGTCCGGTGGTGACTTTCCTTCTGCAGTAACGGGGAAACCGTGCTCCAGTCTCACCAGCCCCAGTGGTAATGAGACCAAACAGCGAGATGTGCACGCATAACTAAGTGATTATGAGGGGTCCACAGCAGAGAGAGCAGGGGGAAGACGTCTTGACGGTTCAGTATTGACTGGGCGCGTCTTTGTGAGGCGAACCGAGGGAGCATCGAGAGCCGTGAAGAAGGTCAAGAAAGGCGACTGCAAGTCCGTGTCGCATTTTTCACGAACATTACACAATCAACTTTGTGGATTTGTCCTTTCCTCTAATTATTACTTTCCTTTCTAATTCATTTTTTTTAGTTATGACTTCAGAATACAGTAGTCTCACACACACAAAAAAAAATGAACAGGTAGAAATTTTTCCGTTCAACCAAGAAAATAGAAATGTTGACGTTTACACGCGCAACTGTTTTCACGAGCAGAGAAAATGCAAAAGAATGAAAATACAATTGAAACCGTAATACTATGACCTCTAATTAACGGGTCACTCCTTCAGCCTTCGATTAGACTGATAAGTTAAATTAAGACTCCATAACCGCAACAAACGGTTCCCAAGGAGAGGAAAGAGGAAGGCCCAGCTTGTACGGATTAAAAGGAACACGGAAACTGAACACCAGGCGTGTTCCCCCACAAGTTCCCCTACGCGTAGAAACAAAGTTGAGAAATAAGTTGAGAAATAAGTTGAGAAATAAGTTGAGAAATAAGTTGAGAAATAAGTTGAGAAATAAGTTGAGAAATAAGTTTGTGAAATAAGACAAAAGTTGACGAAGAAAGTAGCAGAGACTGAAAAACAGGACAGCAGTGAGCTATAAAAAGACGGTCCGTAACAAAACTAGCAGCCTCTTTACTTCAACATAAGGGAATGCCAGCCCCACCTCCATCACGGTACCCTACCATTTTTCGCTTGAAGCTCTAAATCCTACAAATACAAAAAGTTTTGTCACCCTGAGAAGTTTGGCATATGATAAGAATTACATTTTTGTGCAGATAAATAAATGATAACAAACCTTTAGAAATGCGTCTTCATCTTTAAATATTAAACTTAACATCTTGCACGTGGAATATCTGATACATCAATGGTTTTATAGGGGACATATCAAATACTATCAAAATAACGTTAAAAAAGATTCGAAATAAGATAGTTCATGACAGAATAATTACTTGAAATGTGTTCCCTGAAAGGAAAGAATAAAACTCCTTAACCACATAAAATGTGTTCCCAAAAGAAGAGGGAAGAATGTACCATTTAGCATGGAATTAAGGGCACGGGAAATGATGCACAAGTGTTTTCCCATACAGAACTCCAAGCGCATAGATGATTAGATCTTAGTTCGAGCCTCCCTAGCCGCAACAAAGACGTTCCAATGAAAAAAGATGTGGGAAGGCACCATTTAGTGCGGAATTGAGGAAACGCGGAATCTATACACAAGGTGCATAGAAACAGTAAGTTGAGAAAGAAGTTTATGAAACAAGAAAAAAACGAAAAGAAAGTAGTATGTGCTCAACAACAATTAGAGCTCCAGAGGGGAAAATATGAGGACCCGAGCAAAGGGTTAGGTAGGCATTCGCATTGTTGGGACAAATAGTTTTCGTTTTAGATTAGATTATATGTTAGTTTAAGCCTCCCTAACCGCTAAAAAAAATAGGGTTTCGAAAACAGGGAGGAAGGCACAATTTAGTTCAGAGATAAGGGAACGCGTAATCTATGCAGAAGAGACACAGAAACAGTATGCTGAGAAAGAAGTTCATGAAGCAAAATAAAAGTTGAAGAAAAAAGTAGCAGGTGCTGAAAAACAGAACAGCTGTGAACCGAAAAAAGTGGTCCTTAACATAACAAAAAGACATTTGATTTCAATAAATGAAGGCCTACCTAATTCTCATCTCGGGCCCTTACACACTTTTCCCCTGGGAGTGCTAATTCCCATAGATACAATAGTTGTATCGCCCTGAGGGGAATGTATGTTTTAATACGGACCTTTTTTTGCTCCACTGCTACCCTGTTTTTAGCATCTACTATATTCGTCTTCAACTTATATCTTGTTTCCTACTTTTAAAAGATTCAGTCTTTAGGGTTCTATTAATCATTTTTCTCAAATTAAAAATTCACATACGATCAGTCTCGCATGAACAACATGAAATAACATTCGACAGTCGTTGCAAATTGATGAATAAACTTGCGCACCAACTCTACGGAAATTACTCCCAGTATTTAACTACCTTTCTAAACTACTCGAGCTTTTTCGTTATGACGGTAATTTCAGTACCAAATTGGTCACCGATTCCATATTAACGCAAGAAATAGTATTGTAAATTAAATTCTAAGTTATTTGAAAATTAGTGAGGGATACTGGAATAATTATTATTCTTAAAGCGAAAGGAAGGGCCCATGTAGTACGGACTGTAGAAACCGGTCGATTCTACGCACCAGGTGTGTTCCCACCCAGGATACCCTGAGCGTAATAAACAGCAAATTCTAAAATAAAGAAGAAGAAATAAGGAAGAAGAAGAAATGAGCAAGAAGAAGAAGAAAAAAGAGGAAGAAAAAATGAGAAAGAGGAAGAAGAAATGAGAAAGAGGAAGAAGAAATGAGAAAGAGGAAGAAGAAATGAGAAAGAGGAAGAATAAATGAGAAAGAGGAAGAATAAATGAGAAAGAGGAAGAAGAAATGAGAAAGAGGAAGAAGAAATGAGAAAGAGGAAGAAGAAATGAGCAAGAGGAAGAAGAAATGAGAAAGAGGAAGAAGAAATGAGAAAGAGGAAGAAGAAATGAGAAAGAGGAAGAAGAAATGAGAAAGAGGAAGAAGAAATGAGAAAGAGGAAGAAGAAATGAGAACGAGGAAGAAGAAATGAGAAAGAGGAAGAAGAAATGAGAAAGAGGAAGAAGAAATGATAAAGAGGAAGAAGAAATGAGAACGAGGAAGAAGAAATGAGAACGAGGAAGAAGAAATGAGAAAGAAGCAGAAGAAATGAGAACGAGGAAGAAAAGAGAAAGAGGAAGAAATGAGAAAGAGGAACAAGTGAGAAAGAGGAAGAAACGAGGAAGACGATAGAACGAAGAAGACATGTAAGCTCAATGAAGTAAAGGGGTCACGAAAGATAGAGTTCCCAAAGGCCCATCTATATGTAGCTGAGACACCAAATCATCATCCTGGGAGCGCCAGACCACCACTGCATGGGGTGCACAAGCTTAATTAGCTTAAATTTACTCTATTTTATGTGCTCTCAGGGAGATACTGTAATAAATAATCAAATTTACGAGAATCACAAGCCATTCTTCTTACTCAATACGCGAGAAAAGTCTGGAATGAAAGACGCACTTTCCATTTTGTTTAAATTAGGCCACGAGTGCAGACATTCTTCGCAACCGATAGATGAGTGAACCACTATCATCAGTAAAACGATCTACAAAACCTTTGCATTAGAAGTACACTAACTAACAAGGAAGAAAAGAAAACCACCAACTCAAGGCATTTCAATAAGAAACTCGCAACACAAATCTGGACTTCGCGTTCCGAAAACATCTGCCTTCAAAAAAGCTCAATTCCAACTAATTTAACGGACGACACTCGGCATAAAATTCGTGTCATTCCGAGACGATATTCGACAAGAAACGTCCCGAAAGGACATAAAAAGAAATGTTTGTGAGGAGCTCAACGCCGTGAATGAAAGGCATCTCACCGCGACTTCTGCAGCCGGGCTTCTGGCTGACCAGAATGTAGGAAAAGTTTCAACTTATTGTAAAATTCGTTCAGGTGCTGATAGAGGAGTAATCGGAGAACAATTCATTCATTTTCGTTTCACAGTAGACACCGTTAATACTTTAACACAATAAGCAAGTTCGAAAAATTTATAATTATTTTCATTTGAGCGATAGATTTGATTGGTCCATGTCTCCCTAACCACAACTAATGTCTTCCCATGAGAGTTTAACACCATTTAGTATAGAATTAAGGGAACGGGGAATCTACTCAGGATGGGTCCCAACACCCTGAACATAGAAACAGTAAGATTCAAATAAGTTTATGAAACAATACGAAGGTTGGAAACGAGTAACAGATGCTGAAAAATTACCAATGAGCCCGAAGAAGATGGTCCATGACAAAACGACCAAA
The DNA here is from genome assembly GCA_014220935.1 of Platorchestia sp. MABIK. Classification (NCBI taxonomy): domain Eukaryota; kingdom Metazoa; phylum Arthropoda; class Malacostraca; order Amphipoda; family Talitridae; genus Platorchestia; species Platorchestia sp. MABIK. The sequence continues at coordinate 13,486 of JACJUY010001081.1, read as the reverse complement.
AAAGCATTCCCCTTGAACAAAGTGCCTCCCTAACCTTCAGATCGGGACCTCACATCTTCTCCTCAGAGCGTCAGTTGAGCGGTACTCACAGAGAAAATCTGTTAAGTTTAAGTTCAAGTGGCGCAAGGAGGGCTTTGTGGCTTTCTGAGCACAGCCCTCTAAACTAACAAAAATAGGCGAGAGCATCTCAGTGAGAAGGAGAGATGTGATAAAATCAAAGAATAACAGACGAAGACACTGGCGCACGAATGCGGTTGTAAGGTACGCCGGCCTCGCCTCGAGAAACAGACAGAGAAGAAAGGTGAGGCAAAATCTAGCAGCAAACTTAGCGTTAAAGTAACTCATACATGACCAAAGTACTTCAGCTAAACGACTCTCGAATTACAAATAAGTCTGATAGTTCCACAATATCAAACAATTTTATTTTGTCTAAAACTATCTGTACATTAGAGAATGAACTAGCAAAGGAAACAGAAGTTGAAGAAGCTCCAATAATGGTTACACTTTGGGATTGTACTAATAATTGGAACAGTTTGACATAACTATTGAAAACATAAAAAAACGCAGCATTCTTAAAGTTATCAAGTTTATCCCACGAAAACTTTCCCGTGATTCAAGTTTATAGCCTCCATTCGTTAGCCCATAGATGTGCTGGAGTGCGAGCACTGCCTGCATTAAATAAAATCCCTCGATACTTTCTGCTTGAGAAAAATTTCAATCTTTTTTACTGTAACTTTCGCATAGGAACTTGTCCGTCAAAATGAACATGATCAAAGACTAACGAACACAGCAGAATGAGCACAGGTATTTTCACGATAGTGGCATATTTACGGAAGAGGAAAGCGTATGTTAGTATACGACACTCAGTGCTCTATAAACAGAAATGCTGATATCAATCACGCCCTTCCAGGAAATGGTTGCAGTTCAGGGGCTTATGAAGCATACTCCAAATTCCTACACCAACAACGCTTCCTTAATGTTACATTAAGTAACTGCCAACGAACAAGACGACTTAACTAACAGCGACTACACTTTTGTTGAATAACTCAATAAAACATGTGCAACAATATTTTTGAATCGGTGGTGCTCCATTAAGGCGTCCTAATGAGACTGCAGCACCGAGGGTCTTCCGTAATTATCTGAGAATATAAAACCGCTCTCAGGCTGCACACATTACAGAATATCACCGGCTACAATGGCAGGATCCTCCCTCGCCTGAAAGGGGACTGAGCTAAGTCTTCGAGCGCTCCCCTCGTACAGAACATGGCTCTCAGCAGACGCGCTAAGGAACCTCAACACCCGCGCCTGACAACAGGCGGGGGACGGCGTTATGGAGCAGTCATTTGACCTCAGTAATTAACCCACGTCCGCCCTGCTAAGTAATCGCACTGAACGTCGAGAACTCCAAAAGGAGATACAAAACACTGCAATCAATTTAAAAATCAAATATCCTCGCACGCTACACATTCAAGACCAGCCTCATAAAGGAATGTGCACATGATCATATGCATTGACATGTTCCTGCTCATATGTAAGATTTTTTTTACTAGCTTATATATCATGAATACACCGTTCAGTTGAAGAAAGACCGAGTGCAGCACTCGCACGGCTGCAGTCGATATGCTGCACTAGAATTATCAATTGTCTATTCAAATATGAAACTGAATTTTCGATCGCTTCAAGGATGGCTTAGGAAACATTTTTCATCAGTAGCTTCCACATGAATTGAACATAAGCGATAAATACTTTACATCGGCCGATGAGGAGTTGCCCGATATTTCAAAAGATTAAACAGGGTATTCTCTACCGACTTTGTAGCTGAAATTTATGACCTAAATTTTTCATTCAAATCATCTTTACGTTTATTAATCATGGTTAATCCAGTTTGTAATTTGATTTTAAAATGATATAAAAATATCCAGCTTGGTGCAAAAGTAATGTCCGACTTTTAGAACGGATGTTCAAAATTAGATTTGTAAATTATTTACCCTGTTATAAGTAATATATTTCCGTGACTAAACTAAACGATTCTCTTTCGGATTATCTTTGTAACGTTCAAACTTTTCATAAATATTTGCAACCATGTTTCTCCCATCCCATGAGAAATGTTCCACGGTATGAATTTTCGGAAGGTTTAATGCAGGAGAGGCAGCAAAATCCATTCAGAACACTTATAGGGATGATGTAGTACATGAAAGTTGCAGGAAATGGTTTTTCGTTTTGAAGTGATGATTTCACTTTGAAAGATGAGCCAAAGAAAGGTTGTCAAATAGCACTTTATCTTATCAGAATTAAGTTGTATGAGCATACAACCTAATTCTGATTTCTATTTGTTCTGAGGACTAAGGAGCTTTTTTAGTGCACTTAGGTCAACAAGAGAAATGTTGAAAAAGAGTTGAATTTGTATTTCGACTCTAAACTACAGAATTTACAAGCGGGGCATTTATAAGGCTTGTTGAAAAATGGAATAAGGTTTTTTATAGCAATGGAGAGTGTGTAAAATAAGGTTAGATGTTAGTTTAAGCCTACCTAATCGTAACAAAAGCGTTCGAAAGAGAAGGAAGAAGACACCATTTTGTTTGGAAAGAAACGTGAAATCTTTGCACAAGGTGCATAGAAACAGCAAATTTAGAAAGAAGTCGATGAAACAAGATATAAGGTGAAGAATAAAGTAGAGAATGCTAAAAAAAACAGGAGAGCAGTGAACCAAAAAAGATGATCCGTAACGAAACCAAAAAAGTTCTATTTTAACTAAAGGAAGGCCTACCACACCTTTAGCTCGGACTTCACATATTTCCTCTGGAAGCGCTAATTCCCATAGATTCAATAGTTGTACCTCCCTAAGGGGAATAGTATGTAAATGAATAAATATTTCAATTGTCATTGACTTGTTCGTTTTTACCCAAAATCTTCAAATCGGACTAAACTTCTGCACCAACTTGGTACAACAAGCAGTGGACTACCACTAAAAGTGCTCCTCACAACGGACTCCACATGCGACTATTCATAATGTAATGGCGCTGAACATCACAGAAAACAATATTCCCAAACAGATAAAAATCAACACCATTTAGGGACAAAGAAGTGTATATTTCAGGGGGTTAATAATATTTTATGGCCATATTATGAAATGATTTAGTCAACATAATTAAAAAAAAAATCATTATAAGGCCAGCTTTAATAGAGTTTTGGGAGATGCAGTCACGCGCAGGTCACTAAACCTAACAACCAAATATGAAAACATCACCGCTACAATAGTTCATCTTTGCTTCAGTTTGATCTACGATAACTAGGTAAATGGTCATTTTCTCGCTTCATTCTACGTTTTTCAGGAAAATAAATCATCCAGCTTTCACCTTCAAACGACTGATTACGTTAGTTTTTATGTACTCGTACGTTTGTTCAAAAAACTTGAATCCGTACTTAGATGACCAAGTTGTATTAGGGATAGACTTGAGCAAGATGACACAGAGTAAACATGTAACAAGTCATGAACAAGTCTACATTCGCTTCGATATTCTAACAACCCAGAGTGGCATTCACCCCTAAAACAGAGCATTTAATGCACCCGCTTCAATATTGGTACACGCACGCCGGGTTGGGGGTACCTCGTGTAGGAAGGCAGCGAGTTAGCATAGCATGTGACTCTAAAGCGGCCCATAGGCGATCAATTTAATTGTCAATATCATTGACTCAATAAATTGATGACATTTTTTTTACCCACTAAGCTAATTAATTGACGGTCGTCAATTAAGCCCAAAGACGATCAATTAAATTGTCAATATTCATTATTGTCAATTATATTGACAATAAAATTGATCGTCTATGGGCCGCTTAATAACTGACATCAAAATGAGCTCCTTTCTTTGGAACGAAATGCGGTACGCAACACCCCTTCGATAAGAAATGAAACTATTCCCTGCGACGTGGAATGTCATGCATAGTTATAATCTTCTGTTCTTCAATTTAGCTCCCCTCAGTGGAGATGCAACGATTGCATCTACGGGAATTAGCACTCCTAGGGCGAAAATGTGAGACATGTTTTCTGCTTTGCTGAGGACCCATCTTTTTTTTGGTTCATTGCTGGCCTGTTTTTCAGCACCTCTTTCTTCTTCGACTTTTATCTTGTTTCATAGCGTTCCATCTTAACTTCATGTTTCCATGCGCAGGGGATATTCTGTGGGGACATACTTTGTGCACATATTCCGAGTTCTCTTAATTCCTTACTAAATGGTGCTTTCATCCTTACTCTCTCTGGACCCCTTTTTTATGGTTGAGGAGGCTCAAACTAAACTTAACAAATTTAATTTAGATTCATCTCAGAAAGTTAAGCTATAAGTCTCAAATCCAACAATGAATCAACACCTCCGAAAGATACATATCAGAAATCAGCCTCAGAATTGGAGAAAATCGCGTGAAAATCCGACAGAACGCGAACGAACCCCAGAAAAATGAATAGAGAGTTTTTCACAGTTGATGTAACACTGAATTTGCAATTAGATGAAGGACACAGTTTCGTATGAAGGACACAATCTCATATGAAGGACACAATCTCATATGAAGGACACAATCTCATATGAAGGACACAACCTCATATGAAGGACACAACCTCATATGAAGGACACAATCTCATATGAAGGACACAATCTCATATGAAGGACACAATCTCATATGAAGGACACAACCTCATACGAAGGACACAACCTCATACGAAGGACACAATCTCATACGAAGGACACAATCTCATATGAAGGACACAATCTCATATGAAGGACACAATCTCATTTGAAGGACATGATCTCATATGAAGGACTTAGTTTCTTCAATTCTTCGTAGGATTTATTCCAGCGGTTGCAAACGCCTGGCGCGCTCGTATCTTCAATGATGATTGCAAAACGCCATAGCTCAACTCGCCCTGAAGCTGGAATGCGCTCATTCTCCAAAAAAGTTTGATTCATGAACGTCAACTGACACCAACTTTCATGAGTAACACTTCATGTAATTGTTGAATATATCAAAGCTCGACTTCAGTGACAGAGCCACAAGAGCAGTATTGTGTATTCAAATTACTGCAGCAGTTTTTTCTCTATGAATTTTTTGATAGACCTTGAAAAGTAATAATAACTAAACTTGAGACTAGACAGCACAGGATGCCGAAGACCGGTTATTGAACGACGCAAAGAGTAGGTTATTGAACGAGAATTGTGTCATCTAGAAAATTTAAATTCCGTCATTATGATTAGCATAATCTTCAGAACGGACAGAGGACTCATCTCCCATAAACATTCAAAAAGAAGACTTGGTTCTAATGCCCTCCTAAACACTCAAATGGAACGTCCAATTTGAAGAACTCATGACACTCTGAACCATTTGTCGCACCCTGGGAGGTGAGATACAAAATTTAATAATTGTATGAACTCTACGTGGATCTTTTCCAGGCAAGCCCCGACACTAATGCAACACATAAGTTCGCCCACTTGTAACTTTCGAAATAATGCATAAATCAATTTTAAATTATTCTCATACGAAAAATTGAAACATTCTTTCTTTCCGTACCACAGACGGTACGGAAACGGTTTTCTGTAAACTACATCAATTTCTGGATATTTATCAGACTCGCGCGCTGTCATAACACATAAGTTCACCCACTTGTAACTTTCAAAACAATGCTCCTATCGACTTCAAATTAATCTCAAACGAAAGATTAAATTTTTTTTTTCGTTTGTGAGTAATTTGAGGTCGGTAGGTGCATTATTTCGAAAGTTACAAGTGGGTGAACATATGTGTTGCATTGGTGGCGGGGCTTACCTGTAAAAGATCCCTCTATGTTCACTTCAACAAACTTTGCGACAACATCTTACCTCCTCGAGTCACACATCTCCCAGGAACACAACTACTATGGACGAAAATTAGTCCACAGTTATTTTCCTAAAATGACACTTGATTCAAGTTCTGGATAAATCGGAATAACTAAGACTAACTTTTATCTGCCCAAGTTGCGGTTCTCACGAGATGATGGCATATAATGTGAGGATTGGCAGCAGATGAATCACGAAGCGCTACACCGATCTGGACCGGCTCGTCGAGGTAGGCAACCAACATCGGAGAAAATAGGTCTCTTTTTCAAGGTAGGCGTCTGCTGGGCTACAAGAGTCAAGCCAGCTGTAATATATTATAGCTAATAGTGGCTGGCTACGTAAGCGCTAGAAACACGAGTACCTATCAAACATAAGTTTGTATTTATATCTTTCTAATTTAACTCAGTGAGAAAATTTCTCTTCATTAGCATAACTCGGTGAACACTGCAAGAAACAATGCTATCGAGATTTATCCTCTCTAGTCAGACATTTTCTTCATAATTTCTCCCGAGAGATACGGGAAATGTTAAGAGGAACTGACTAATCGATTTTCGAATTTTTGTTGCTTGTATCATGGTACTTAGATCGAAATAAACAACTCTTATTCTATGCTCTTTCCCGGGGAAATGAGTACTTAACGAGTTATAACGGTGACGTAACGTAACTGAACTGATCTAACCAAACCTAACGTAACCTAAGCTAAACTAACGTAACCTAACGTAACGATCTTTCGAGCGTGTCGAAACAGAGATTCTATCGGAGTCTCCCTTCGAAACGATTTTTCCCGCTTGAAAGACTAGAATTGCGGTAAGTAACCTACTGCTATAACTCGTAAAATACTCATTTCCCCCGGAAAGTGTATAGAAGAAATGTTGTTTAACTCGATCTAATTACCATGATACAAGCATCAAAAATTCGAAAATCGATTAATTAGTTCTCCTTAACATTTACCAGAGATACTTCGTCAACAATACTGACCATAATTCTTCCGAAAAGCCCCAGAAGTAAATACTCCAACTTGCAAGCATGAAAAGAGGCACACGCACACAACCAACTAATTTTTACACGATTTCTCAAGCCTCTTCATGACGCACATTTCTGACTCGATATCGATTAATAAATATTGAAGTACAACGTAGATTGAAATAAAGATGAAGAAAGCAATACTCAGATCAAATTTGTTTTCGTTACACATGGTCATCATGTATGACTGAACGGGGTGAGAATTGTATCGTCACGAAATTAGTTAGGCACATTCGTCTCAGAAAATTTCTCTACTTGGAGACGTCTTTCGACCGAGGTCATACATGGGATCAGACATGCACATGTATTTTGGTGCTAGATAAAAAGTATCTCATCATTCGAGCTAAATAATACCCACCATGAATATTTCAACTTTTATCGGGAATAAAATGTTATACAGGACACCATCTTCTGTGTATCTATCTGTCCAGGCACTTTAACTCAACCAATGAAACTCAACCCGTCCTGCTCAGCCCAGCCTAACCCAACTTAGTCAAACGAGCCCAACCCTCGCTAGCTATCTGAAGTTACCACGAGCTGCCCACCTACGCGTATCAATGCTACCGACTCGTTCTCCTACCCAGGAGTAGAAGTGCTCTATTTAAATGCCACTTCGGAGTAGTTGTCAGATTTTTTTTTTTTTTTGCGCGATCGATTTCCACAAATATAAATTGAATAACACTGTAAAAAAACTGTGGATATTTTTGTTCGTTTGAACAAATAAAATTGGCAGCAACTGAATAATAAACTCACCCATCCAGAAGCGCTGAGGTTGTACACGCCTTGAGGAAAATGTTGGGTGGAGTCACTGCTGAGGCACTGAGATATTTGTTGCCCAAGACGATTCGAATTAGTGGTTAACCATGGTCAAGTCTCGATAAATTCAACGAAAAGGACGGTAGAACGGATAAAACTGGCTTTATAAAAGAACTGAAGTTACTTGTAGAAGTACAATGTGATCTTTACTAGAGGCGTGACGAAAGTTCTAGCGTGCTAGAGGCACATTAGAGCGAGCAGTGCGGGGGCACAGCGGCAGCAGCACGGTCGCTCTAGCGGTGCACTAACAAGAGCTCGCAAAATATGCAAGGCCAATGCGGAGTGGAACAGTTCTTCTTTAGAAACTAGACGATTAAGCTGGACCTCAACAGACTTTAAGCATAGAATAGAAAAACACACAACAGATCACATCAACGAACACGAACAATTTATAAAAATCTTGTTTAGGTCCTCGCAGCGCACAGATAGCTAACTAGTTCCTTGACGACGGTGTTTCTTTTAATCGTTACCACTGTAAAAAGACAACAGAAACTCAATATAATTCATTTTTACGAAAAGCATCTAATTAGAGAACACTGATTTTTATTGAGATCTTACATTAAATAACTAAAACATAACAAAGACGATGATAGCATACAATATATTAGATAGAAAATGCCTATGAAAACACAGCCTGGTACGTTGTTCACGTGACACAGGTTCAACTCCGAATGAAGCACCAAACATCTGGGGGGCAGGCGCTGCCAAAGAGAACGTGAATTGTCGTACGATTCTGTGTTCCCTCGCCCTTTCCCATTTTTAAGAATGATTTACATTTAACATACACTAATAAACAATATTTAACAAGGAAAATTATATAGTTCATATTTGATAATTAGCACAATGAAGTTTAAAAGTAAGAGCAAGTCTGGATTGATCGTACGTCTGGCTGCTGGTGCACTGCGACCAAAATTCTGCCGACTCCTCTTTTGGCTTGGCCAAGAGAATCTAATTCTTGGCTCCAGTTCGTGACCTGAACGCTGCAGAACTGCTCCAGGCATGCAACACGAGAACTAATCTATATTAAAGCATGGTATGCGCAGCCCTCTACGTTGAGGTTAACAATTCTCCAGAAAGAATGACATCGATTGATGGCTTATATGATGCTTGTCAGTTTTGCAGAAAATATCAAACTATATGTAAGAAGTAATTTTCGGTAGAACTGTATACTGTCGTGCAAAAACAAAGAAGTGAGGAAAAGAGCCTGCGCATTTTGGTTCTCAACCAACGTTGACTAATTTCAACACTCAGTAAAACACGTTAAAGAGGCTAAGAAAAAAAAAATAAGAACAACGTTAAGTTGAAGAATTCTGCGGTGCAGGCATAGCGGAAAATGAACGAGCTCAACACTCCCTCAACTTTCTACACATTCAACTCATTCATTTCGTGCTAGCAAATATTTGTTTCAAACATGAAATTTAACACAATCTCGAAGATAATTTTTGTTTCATTAGTTAGGAATTAATTCTCTCGTCTCAAGTACAGAAAACATTATTATCATACCGACTGTGTTCGCCACGGTTGAGCCACTGAAGAATTTCTTGTTCGCTCACTAAATCCTTAATTTTTTTATAAATAGAAGTAGACAGATGCTTCTCACTAGTGATAGCTGCTCAATACATAGTTTGTCGGCAGAAAACGGGATTCTTTGGCTATTTATGGTGAAAAATCAGCTACGAAAGCATTGTAGTTTTGTCTGGAGAATCAGATGGAAAGTGGTTCAATCTGATTCCTGAAGATTTGACGAAGTATGGTAGGAAGCATTTGACAAAACGGACACTGAACAAGAAGGCCCAGAACGGCTGTGGAGACGTACATGGTAAGGGATTAGGGATGGTAGCGAGGGGCAGAGTAAATCTCTAACATCCACTGCATCAAGAAATGAATAACAATAGGAAATGGTGTGATTGTATTCACATCTCCACAGAAGAAGTCACTCGTTTCACAATGTATAAAATAGACAAGAAGCAGTCGATATTTCTACACCTGTTATCACAATTATGGTCAAATGAAAAAGGGGAAAAAATTGGAAAAATCCCTCATATTTCTCAAATTTTTTATTTGAACTGAGATAAGTGAGCAATAAATTTCTGGCTCGATTTTAAGCATCTCTACTGACAAACGAATACTCTTCAGATAAGTGACCTCCGATTCAACTGATAAGCATTTGCATCGTAGCTCAGGGACAGCACAAGTGAAGAAAGTTTCGATGTATTCAAACGTACTAATATAAGCAAAAAGGAGAAAACTGAAAAATGCCGCATAAAACATTTACTCGAATTGAAAATTGTAAGTGAAACAATAAAATTTAACGTTTTGAGCATTCACTCATCTTCAGCAAAGGGGCCAATTCCAAAACTATGAATAGGCTCAGCGCTCCAAAGTAATTAATAATTGTTCAATTCTTCACGGAGTAAATTTGCATGGGGGAAAAGGAAGAAGCTCAAGCCACTATCATTCCGCAAGCTTAATTATGAACATACAGTAGGTCTACTGCGAGTCTACGAGTAGTTCACCTCCACGGTGTCAAATTTGGGTGGTGATAGTCCGTAGACTTCCCATCATAAAACCAGACAATTTTCCTTCTGACCTCTGGTTGTGATTGGCAGGAAATATTGCTTGTCTATGCTGACTAGAGGTGACCGGCCATGACTTGACTTGATTTGTATTCATTGGAGCTCAGGAGACTAGTCCATGAGTCCCACGCCATCAGGAAAGTTGATTGATGCACATAGGATCAACAATGCTGCCGTCAACGCTTCAGAAGGTCAAATCTCCGTTGCTACACTCCCGGAGTTTGTTTTTCTTCTCAGTACTAGCGCAATTGATCAAACTTTAAATGTTGTTAGTATTCTCGATAAACAATAGATTGAGCAACAGTATTTATGAATGGCTTCTGAGCAGGTTCTGGAAAGAGGGCACCTCCAAGTAGTTTTTCCAGTAAACGGCATTTTTATTGAGGTCAGTGTTATTCTCTGAAGATCGTTCTGGAGTGAAGTGTTTCTAGGGGGAAATGAGGGGGTGAAGTTCAAGCTTTCTGAGTAGTGGCTTCCCTCCCCTCTCTCTCTATATATATATATATTTACATGTAAATTATATATATATAATATATATTTGTAATGAATGAGACTTATGATATATATATATATATATATAATGAAATGAAGAACAATAGGAAATGGTGTGATTGTATCCCCATCTCCACAGAAGAAGTCACTCGTTTCACAATGTATAAAATAGACAAGAAGCAGTCGATATTTCTACACCCGTTATCACAATAATGGTCAAAATATAAAGGGGAAAAAAATTGGAAGAATCCCTCATTTCTCTTAAATATTTCATTTGAAATGGCAACATGGAGGTTCTTCTTGAGCCTTGAAGATTGCTCAGCAGCTTTGGAAATCCTTGTTTCGCTTTCCTGACCCTCGATCTGTGCTGAACCTTGATGTGCGAAAACACAGAAGCAAAATTTGTGATTACGAATACAAAAATTCTGTTGGAATTTTTTTACCCAAATTATAAATGCCCAGAACAAATGATTAACTCGAAATTTTGTGAATCAAAAACTTGCTGAGAAATACCGATGGTAAAGAAATAAAATGAATAGAAGGACCGAGTCTTGCTAGCTCTTTCTCAAGTGGTTGCGAGTCATGGAGCCATGCATCTTGGATGAGTGAAAAATAGTTAGACTTCCCTCCGAAACCACGTAGAAATCAAGCATATATTTTGTAACAACTTCATAGTGATGACTTGACGCAGTTCAGAGGTGAAGCTAAGGATCACGAGGTTCAAGGAGTCGGACAAAGCAAAGACAAAAATGCATGCTTAAGAAATGTATTGATATTCATAGAACTTGAACATAGCCTTGAAGATTTCAAATAACAGCGACAGCGAAATGACACTGAAAAATAAGGCTTCAACTAGTTAAAGTTTAGCCAAGAAAGAATAAGACTTATATGACTCGCTTGGCACATTAAAAGATACGAAAAAACTGTGTCTAGGAAATTCTAAAAATACATGACTCTCCGACTAAAAAACTAAGAAATAACTCTTGATTAGAAGAGGGAAGCATAAAGTCTCGAAAATGACGGTATCAGAACTCTACACAATATCCAGAATTGAAAATAAACGCTAAAAATGAGTTACGAAGTCACAAAAGATTTAGCCTAAAAGTGGCGGTGGAATGGAACCAAGCTGTAAACTCTGGTCAAATCTGATGAAGACACAGAAGACAGTTGCTCGACTAACCGATAAAAGCAACCGTGTAAGTTTGAAAATTATTCCCTTACTACACTACAGTGTTTGAGAACTTTTTGTAAATTTTTGTGAACTTTCGGAGTTAATTTTCTTCATTACTTCATATGCATCGGTACTTTCTTCGAGGAAACCTTCTGCAAACTTAAAATCTAAAATTAAAACAATTCAGAACATATACTGCTGACTCGCATCTGTCGTTATTAGGTCGCATTTCTCGTTTGTTTTGTCAACATTTATTGTTGAAAGTTTCAACTTCAATTTCTGAGTTTATTATAATAATTAGCAAAAATTTGTAAAGATCTTGTCAGATGCAAAATCATTAGGATATTGATTTCGCTCGCATTGTCAGTCCCAGTAACAAGCAGATGAGGGAGGAAGCATCTAATACCGAGATCAGTAAACAATCGAAATGCTCTCTCCATCTTGGCAAGATAAGCAAAAAAACATCAACACAGATGCCATCTCCGATCACTACGGCTGCTTTAAATCATCCAAATCGTTGTGATGGCTTCGTGAAAGTGGTTGCGAAGAAAGAACATGTTTTTGACGTTACGTGAAGTAGGAGTGAGAGAATAGTATGCAAAAGAACTCTACCAGCGGGTGCTTTCGAGTCCCGATGAATTCCCCTGATGAGCTCTCCTAATGTCTACCAAGACAAGACGCGCAGATAGGAGCAGTCTCTGAACATCACAGAATTTGTGTTAGACCCTCCTACTTTCATCGACAAGCGCCGTTACTTTTACTAAAACTATATGAAGGTAGCGAATGAGAGAGGCAAGTTTTAAAAGCAAAAAGTTTTGGGCAAGGCTCCCCCAGTGTACACTCGCGTTGAAGCGATGTTGGAGTGTAAGAAGGTCCCTCCAGCCTGCCCTGGGTATCGGACACAGTTCTATTGATCCATCCAGGGGGGAGACCTCCATACTCTCCCCGTTTGACCGCCAGTTGCCAGACGTCGCTTGAGGCTTCGCTTTACTTATGCGAAACATTTCCAAGCCGTGTTTTAGTCATGCAAAGAAACCTTGAAATTTCAGAGGCAACACAAAAAAATAAATGAATTTGTTGCTTTAATCACCATAGCTGTCACAGGATCTCCTAGAAAACTCTGATGAAGGCCAAATTTTAAAAAACTACCAGAAGTAGAGAGGGCACGGGCGTGTTGAAGGGTATGAAATAACACTAACGCAGCACACTTTCGAAGGCCTCTTGATTTAGCTGACTCGTTTCAAATTTTTAGATCATCAAAACCAGAGGAAGACAATCAAATTTAATTATGCGTTGCATAAAAACCAACACTCTGCACAAGAAATGAAACCGCACAGCTGACACAAAGAGATCTTCCTGCCTAGTCCTGGGCAGAAAATTGTACTGAATGTGCAAGGGGAGAGACACGTGGGAGGAAATCTCAAGATTGAAATGATAAGTGAAAAAGTCTCAAGTCACAGACCATGCAGCTCTGGCTGAGTAGCAGCAACACCAGGTGTATAGCAGCAACACCAGGTGTATAGCAGCAACACCAGGTGTACAGCAGCAAC
>JACJUY010001080.1:121941-142368 GCA_014220935.1 Platorchestia sp. MABIK | reverse complement strand
ACATTCTGTTCCCCTCCTAAATTATTACATTCTGTTCCCCTCCTAAATTATTACATTCTGTTCCCCTCCTAAATTATCACTGCCTGCTCCAGGGCAAGGAGGCGCGCGTGTGGGACCTGGCCAACAAGGACAGCTCCTGCCTGGACTACTCCCGCAAGGGCGGAGACGGCGGCGCAGACGCTGGCGTCAGCTTCAATGGCCCACGTCCGGACTACTTGCCGGATTCTCAGCAGGTCTGTTTTCTCGTGGTCATGCTGGAATAAGATTAGTTAATTTGAGGGCCTTGTAATTTTACCTGCTTTAAGGTATTTGCTTTAAGATAATTTTCATCCTTTCATTGATCATTTGTTGCTAAAAGGTAGTTACTGAGGCATTACTTTCTTCTTTCCATTAGATGTTAGTTCAGTAGTGGTTTGACTTCTCAACTTTTTGAAATAATTAGGCAGATATTTCGACTCATATCATATCTTCCATTGTATCTCAAAATAAAAAATGAGATTTAAAAACTGAATGCTACAGACTTTTTCCACTTGATAAATGTAGGTAATGATTTGGCTTTTGCCTTCTCTCTAGACGCACATGCTTTGTCTTTTTAGTTCTAATTCTTGACTGTGCGAGTTTAAATTCCTTTTTTTATTACGCTAACACGAAGTAAGTGTATGAGCCAGCTTAGACACTGCCGGTTCTCTTAATTTAACAAAAACGTTCGTTGCCCAGATCGGCACCCTAGGAGGGAGTCTGAGGGACATGGATATGCCTGCTGAGACGCAGACCAAGAAAACAGGTCAGTGGTTTGCCGAGTCTTCGGACACTAACTCTACTGCCTTCCAACTCTGCACGTTTGACCCGTTCTGCTAACTTTGCTGTGTTCTTTTGAAATGGATGCTTTTTGTGGAACTCAAATTCAGATCCAACAGTAATGCCACGTGTTTTACTAGGAATTAAGCCCTTCTTTATCTTTTGTTCCAGTCGAGAGTAACCTGCCTGTCACTTATGCTGCAAATTCTTGTTCGTTTCATTTCCCTCACATTTGTGTTCTTCTCATCTCACGTTGGGCGTTGTATTCACCAATGAGAACGTTGTATATCTTTGTACACAATTCTTAAATGTTTCAGAACAGTTGAAATTTCAATACTTGAGTTTTTTGTGCTTGTGATGACGCCGATTTTTTTTTTTTAGGTGGGAGCAGCAATTTCGATGAGGTACATCACAGGTCAGCCTATCGTGTTCGTCGGAACCGGTCAGAAGTATGCTGATCGCCGCAACCTGGACGCAAAGGCCGTGGTCCACCTTCTTATGAAGTAGAGGATCGGCTCCTGCCGCTGCAGCGCCTGACTCTATCTCGTTTCTCTTTGGACAGATCAAATATATCTTCGTACCACTAGTGCTTTTTCACTAGGCAGCCGTGAGTGCTTCTCAAAGTCTGTTATCCAGAGGCTGCGTCATGTCATCAATGAGTACGAGATACCAACGCAACCAGTTCAGCCACACTTTACTCCTAAAATATATTCATGGATTCAGAAGCGACCGAAAGTCAAGGAAAATGCAACAAACCTGAGAAAAGATGTTACACCAGCACTCAACACGTGCATGAAGAAACTGTCTGCAACTATACTAATTGTAAGCTGATCTTCACGGACGGCTGCAAGTCACAGACGGGGGTTGGTGCTGGGGCAGTGATGGATAACATTGTGAGAAGGATCTCACTGCCGATAGTTGCAAGCGTAATGACCGCGGAGCTTCATGCAATCAAACTGGCAGTCGGCATGAAAGAAACACTAATCATTTTGCAATATTCAGTGGTTCAATGAGCTGCATACAAGCTATCAACATCAATGCTGAAGACAATCAACTTCTCAATCGGATATGGTCGGAGATGCATCAAATTATTCTTGAAGGTAAGAATATCACCATCAGCTGGATGCCAGCCCACGTGGGCATTGGTGGGAATGAAAGGGCGGACCAAACAGCAAGGGAAGCAGCGACGAGACCGATTGAATTTGCCCTTGTTCCTTACAAGGACTGGTATTCGTTGATAAAAAGGACATTTGAACTGGGGAATGATGAGTGGCAGCGGGAACAAAGTGATCTCAAGGATATAAAGAGTAACCCTGGTAGGTGGAAGGCAAGCTAACACAAGTACAAACGCCAAGAGGAGGTCGTGATAAACAGACTACCCTGACCCACAGCTACTTGCTGAATCCAGATGCCCTTGGCCAGCGATCCTTGTGCGGATGGTGCGGAGATGCAGTTCTTACTGTCAAACACATAATAGAATTATGTCCTGCTTTGCAGTAACCAAGAGAAAGAATCCTTCACGGGGATTTTGATGGGAGTGGTGTCGGTCGCTTACTGTGTGCGCAAACCACCTGACCAGTGGAAACTAACCCCGAATTAACGGGCTCTACTGCACACACATTTGCCTAGCACCAATCTGGGGCCGGTAACGCTAGAATAAAGATAATTAAGGACAAGCGGAACATAAAGGCACGGGGTTCCATGAAGATTTCAAAAATTATGTTCAGGCGAACAATCTTCAATGTAGCCGGCTGTCGAGGACACAAGAGTCCCCTGTAGCAAGGGTCGGATTGCCGTAGAGCAGCGGCACACATAAGGAGGTGCACACACGCCCACGGCTTAGTTCGGTCTGTCGTGTCGGCCTCTCGCTGACACGCTCGTCAGCTTCCCCGAATCCCTTGCTATGGCTTGGGACTCGTTGCAAGAAGAGCAGACGAACATTTTTACTTTTCATGTACGTTTTTCGCAAAAGATGTGAGAAACCCCCGCCATTGCTCCGCTTAGTCTTAAATTACCAGCGTTATTAATTTTTAGGCTGATCAAGCGAATCACAGCCCTTGAACTTCATTGCCGAAGGCTCTTAAATCTGCCTTACAAAGTCCGCAATGGACCTCAGCGTTCGAGCAATGGCTAGAATTTTGACAACTGAAAGATGGCGGTTCGGTACATAAAGTGCTTGAATACGCAAAAGCAATCAATCTATTCGCAAATTTGTAAATTCGAAAAATAGTTGACCTACCGTAAATCGTAGCAAAACATCTTCCACACTCTGCAAATTGGAATGATACCCTTAGCTAAAATAAACAATTTCTAATAAAAACGGCAGAACGTGCAATGATGCTTTCGATATACATCAACGAGAGAAACAACTCCAGGACGCAGAAGAAATCGTAACCCAAAGATTTGAAGTTTGGAATGTCCAAGGAAAGTGTTGCGCCTAACTTTCAAAAATGTGTCGAGGATTGAACTGTTTGTGGAATAATGTAATCTAAGTCCATAAATGATAATAACTGCTTCAGAGGAGGATTTCTTTATTTATGGCAGCATAGACGATGAACGCGCAAAATGGCCGGGCGCGCTGTGTTGATACCCCGGGGGTTTCAGCGTAGGTAAGGCACTCGGCCATGAATGGGTGGGCAGCTGAAACCCCCTACGGGGTTTGGCTGCCCAATGAGTTCGGATGATGCGTGGTGTGGTGGATGATCATACTAAGATCATTCGGAATTGAGATATTTTAATCCTGGGATAGTATGACCTTTAAAACCGAGTTCAAGGTGGCTGTTGCCATATCCTATAATGACGGTCTTGATGACCGCAGTAATAACGATTACATAGTACTCTTTGCTGTGGTGATGTGAAGGTTAGTATTGAAATTGTGAGACTTTCGGTATGGTGTGGTCTAAGTTGCCGAGTCACTAGCGGGCTTAAGTTTTGCCATCTCTTGTGCTGTCGAGGTGGCAACATTAAAGTATTGTAATCTGTCAACGGTCAGTGTAATAATCTTACACTTATATGCACAACCTCGTAAATGAAACCTCCCCGAAAAAAGTGCAAAAACCAGTCAGTAGATCGAAACGCGTACAGTTTCACAATCAATAATTTTCTGAAAGCTTGGAGGGCACGTGTTGTTGTATTGCGACTTGGGCAAATTCGCCAAAGCGACAGCTAAATAGTCTATGACCGAGGCTGTCGTTAAATGAGTATATTATTATTATTCGCTTGGCGTATTTCTAACTCATTATCTGAAAATTCTTGGGGGAATCGTAATGTTGTTCCATGCCACGTTGAGCTTGCATAGCGAGATACGTTACTGACATGCACCTTCCGTTTAGAGTTACATTTACATGTTATGAATCCGTTGGTTCTTTGGCGCTCATTTTAGCGGCTACAGTAGCTTTCTTCTGCACGTGTCAACTTTCGATATAATTCTCTAAAATACGCCTATTAACTTTTTCATTTCTGAATAAGATCTAAAAATTAATTTGCTCTAAATTCGGGGATTATTTCATTCCCATTACTGATGCTCTTCTCGCTGATTCAAGTTTCTCAAGAGTCGCATTTCGTAAGCAATTCCGTTTACTTCTGTTGCGGGTGTTAGTTCGAATGCTGGCGAATGAACGACTGGAATGAGATGTTTTGTTCTCTTCGGTTCCCTTTACTATCTCCCTGATTATATCTCAATTAGCGTTCAAATGGTTTCGTCAAATGATCTGACTATGAAGAGTTTAAGACTTCATTCAAGCCAACAGCGGTGTACCGGTGATCGTTTTTGAGTTCTCTTCATCGATGTTGATTGCTCTTTACTCCATTAGTTTAAGTAAAGGTATCTATTCAACGAACCGAGTTTTCCTACCCCTTAAAAGAAGCCAAAATTCCAGTTGCATGACCACCACGCATTTTTCGCGCTACTGATCATACCGTTGGCCTGTAGCACACTGGTGTTTCCTAAATGTGCACTTTACCTTTAGAAGGCATCGAATCAGGACCTCATTTTAGTGGCTGAATAAAACTCCACCCACGAGACGTTCAACTTCTTCCGTGCCACTTCTACGCTTGAGGCAGTCTTTAGCGTCACAGCATTGTAACTGAACTCGAGCGCAGAACATAGAGTAGTTGCTCGATACTCGTGTGCAACGATTGTTTAATTTATTAAAAACACATCGCAACCCTCGTAACTATAAACCTGTATACTGATGCGCACACAAAAATGTATTTCAGAGTTTGTTTATCATACGGATGTTAAATATCGATACAGAAAATAGATAATAAAGATGAGAAAATTTGAGAGAATACTTCTAATAATTAAGAAAAAACTACCTTAATTCCGTTGCATTGAGCTGGCGGCTGTGTTGCTCGGTATAGGCGACAAAAATAATTAAGATCAATATAAGAATGACTTATTTAACGTAAAAAGGAAATAAATATTAATTTTCAAACATAAATCTCAGAAAAAACAAATTTTCAGGCAAGTTGGGAATTTACACCGATGTGCTGCCGGCCCTATGACATGTAAAATGCCGTGATTCATTTACTCTGTAAGACCTGATGTTGCTACTTCGGCCATTGAGTTCCATTGCGGCAAGTGAAGTAGCGATCTAAGGTCTTACATGTGGTGACCCCAGAGTGACTGAAGTTTAGTCACTACAAGTACCCTTTCTCTAGAGAGAAGGTATTTCGAACGATACTCTAGCGTATGTTCAGATGGTGAGAAAGAGTCACGATGCTGAAGAGCGTTGAGACTGAGAGTTGGGGCCGAGCTATAGGCGTTTTGGTGGCTCGGTTGTCATTTTCGCTCTTGGTTAAATGTTCTTGCAGTAATAGAAACACCTAGCGGAAATTGCGAGGAAGGTTGCTTCGTTAGTTGAAGTTGGAGAGCAGCAATCGGTGCAGCTGGGGTCACCAGGTGGAATGGGCAGACAATGTAGAAGCCTTGACCCGTTAATGAAACCGGTGGAGAGCTGCTGGGATCACCAGTAGTAAGGGGCAGGCGATGTGGAAGCCTAGGCCCGATTATGAAGCCGCTGAAGAGCTGCTGCGGTTTTCAGATGTAAGTGTTAGGCCATGTAGAATCTTCGGCTCGTTGGTGGATCCGCTGGAGTACTGAGGAGGTCTCCAGTAGTTCGAGCTGCTGGGGTCAGTAGCTAACGCGGGACAAAAAACTCTCGAAGTTTCTGGAGCTCTTTTGTAGAACAAGCTTCCTCAGTCATATCAAAAACTCTAAAACTGTAATAGAATTTTGAGTTGTAGTGACTATATTTCAGTCACTCTGAGGTCACCACTTGTAAGACCTAAGATCGCTCCTTCACTTCCCGCAATTGACCCCAGAGTGACTGAAGTATAGTAAAAGTTATCTCCATATGGTTTGTCTATTGGTAAAATTCGTATGAATTGTCTATTAGTACATCTCGTCTGGTTTGTCTATCAATTAAGGACCTTTATTTTATTTTTTCAATTCAATGTATTGTAATAAATTTCATGTATCAACATTTGTAGAAATGAGTTTTTTTCTTTTTCTTTACTTTTTTTCATTCTGATACTATGCATATAGATTATCTTTTTGTCCATAAAAACAGTCCATTAAATTTTAAATTATTCACACATGCTGGAAGTAAAAAATAAAATTAACTCCTATTGTCATATTTATTATATTTATTTTTCTTAAAGCATGCTGTGGATGTATTTTGGATCTCGTGAAAAATAATTCTGCTAATTTAATAATTTGGCTTTTCAGTGTGCAGAGGATGAGGTATCGGCTACCGGCTGTGCGTCACACCGTCAGTTCAGTCCATCCCAGACACACCGCCTCTACGTCTCGCAGGTATGAGCTAAATTGGGAGAGTGTGCAACATATATCGATAATAATTCTAGAAGTTCAGTTCAATTTTATGTAGTAAATTGATTGGGTAATAATTTAACTTTAGTTTCTATTCTGACGTACATAATTTACGACCGTTTTATTCCGAATTGAGTGTGCCGGCTTCGATCGGCGCCATGACACTACTGTCGAGAATGGCGACTACTAAATGGCATTTCTTATTTCAGATTTGCTGCCATCGCACCCACTGCCAAAATGTATGCTGCTCGTCTTGTGCTCCCTCTTGCCCGCAATGCTGCTGTAAGTCCTACTAGTATTAAAATAGTCGTTTAGGTAGTTAACAGTCTTACTAATTGCTGCTCAGCTGATACTTTGTTCTCTTCTGGGAGCGTGATACGGTCCGTCTATTGCTACACTGATGGATTTATTGAATCAGTGCACCATCAGTCATAGTGGGGAATAACCTTGTAACATAAAAACAATATATTGGTGCTAAATTTCATTTCAGGTAGGTGCTTTAGCTAAAGATCCAATTTTCCTGAGAAGACGTTCGGAGTGTAAATTACTCATTTATCGTTCTTTCTCTGTTTCATGGGCTGTGTGTTGTGTAGCCAGTTCGAAAGGTTTGTTCTGATCACTCTTCTAGCAGTATTTGTAGTGCCGACCTCTACTTTCCCTAACTAGTTAGGTTAATTAATTTTTATAATGTTTGAAGTAAGATACATGACATTAAGGATTGCTGCAGTTCTTTGAACTTGACTAAATCAAAGTTTTAGTTATGTTACATAAATTTATCCTAGCTTGATAATTTTACTGAGCTTGAAGTAAGGTTCTAAACTTTTGAGGAAATTTTTTTGCAAGTCTTTTATAAACATATTTTCTGTCAACTTCAGTGTCATCTCTGCATGTAATTGCAGAAGAATAATTGGGTGCAGCCATCATAAATAGTTGGGAATTTATTTGAGTGTCTTTCTCTCAGAGCCTTAATGTATGTGTGAAAATCGGCTTTCTGAGGTGAAAAATAGAATGTTCTATTCTGAAGGTTAGGTAGGCCTTCAGCCTGGGATAAAATTAGTTACTTGGGAATAATTTTCCTGGTTTTTACTGTTGCCCTGTTTTTAGTGCTAATTTCTGTTTTTCTTGCTCTGCTAACTATTTTTTATAACCTAGTGTTTATGTGCTAGGATTTTCTGTGGAGGAAAATTCCTTCTGCATAGATTCAAATTCCCTGAATCTCTTCCTAAATGGTACTTACTTGCATTCTATCCCTGGAGTACTTTAGCCATGGTTAGGGAGAAAATTGATCCAATTTAGTAAGGGTATGGCTTTTTCAAGTTCACATTGGAAAATTGAGGTAGTAGAGAGCAAGATTTTGTGTTATGGATGGTGTTCGTATAGTTTTACCTTATTAAAATTTTTATTTTTAGGCATGTTTTATTTTAAATAATTTTCAGTAAAATTGACATTCAAGTCTGTAACAAGTGTTTTTTTTTGCGCTGTTCTTCATTTACATGTACATGCTTATATGGGTGTCAAGACTCAAAAGTGATGCATTTAGAAGACTATTGAATAACATTCTATTACACTTTGTGAAAGTACTTTTATTGTGCTAAGGGCGATGACAGCCTAAAACCAAACGCAACAAACCTATCTAACTGAAAATCCCTGCTGAGATTAACGCTGGTGTGACTGCGGTAGTAAAACCAGAAGTAGAATAATAATAATGTGCTAAGATAATATAGCTGTTTAAATTTATCCCTAAAATTTAGTGAAACCAAATGTAAGCGTTTTACTGGGTTCTTTTGCTTTTATTAGTATAAATGTTATAGTGTCCTACAATTGAGCCACTAAGCTCTTTAAATTTCTTCAAAGGGAAATTGTGAATGAATATCAAGAACATAATTATTGGATCCATCAGATGTAGGACTGACGTTGGGCTTAATGGTAGGAGTAGGGGTTTCGCTAGTTGTTTGTGTATCTTGATGCTAAGGAGGTGCCACTGCCGCCTCGAAGGAAATACTGTTTGGTCATTTCAGCTATTGAAAATAGGTTTTCGGGGCGTCTGCCCTCCTTATCTGCTTTTCGGTTTTCATGTTTTTTTTTTATCTTCGTATTTTTCTCAGACCGCCTGCGTAATTGCGCTGTGTATTTAGTGTAGGAACACGTTTTCCTGTTAAATTTTTTTTTTCTTAGTCCTTGCCGAAGGATCTTGACTGTTTTTTTTTCATAACTGTCCTTGTGGCAAGGGAGTCAACTAATTAGAAATTTTCAAAGTATTAATTTATCTTCATAAGGTAAGCAGATAGTGAAGCTTTAGTGAATTTCACTGCTGGAAGCATCATGAGCTACTAATGTAGCAGTTGAAAGCTACGTTACTAGTCAGAGGTTAGTTGACGATTTGATGCGTTCACTGCGTGTCCGCGCTGGTTGACTGTTGGATTTCGTTAGGTTATAGGCAAAATTCGGAAATCGCTTTAACTGCTCATCCGTTCCCATCATTTCCGTGAAATTAAAAAATAAAATTGCGTGCTAACATTTCATATTCTATGTGATTTTTTAAACGTGGCAAAACTGATATCACTCGGTTCACCGCGAGGTATCACTACCTAGTGGTACACATATGGCCCAATACGTGAAGAAAGTATGATGGTTCATTCTTAATTTTCGTGTTTCCGTTATCATTGAGGTTCTATCTTGGTTTTGGTGCTTTGAATTTTTTATGTATGACCGTATGGGCTACGTGGTGAAAATACTAGCGTCTTTGAATGGCGTTGATTCAAAAGAGTATAATCTACGTCGTCCAGAAATAGTGGCAGTAAATCTTGAGTCCCCAGTGTAAAATAACCTCCGTTTTAGGTAGTAAACATGAGCGCGATATCACATTCTGTTGGAATTAAACGAATGCTTGGATAGTTCGTTGAATTGGTTAAATTTGTTCAATCTGTTTTAAAGTTCAATATTCAACTGTAATTTAAAGTCAATCGTAGTGAGTACAGAGTAATTTTGAAAATAGCGAAGGTTAATAAGACCCTGCCTCCATTTAGTTATAATTAAGTCTTACGGAAAATAGTTCGTGAGCAGCATTTTGAAAATTTCGTCCGGGGCCATCGGTAGCTCACGTTGTGGTCAAATTGTTCATGGAAGTGATTTTATTCGTGCAGTTGAGCAGCCAGGCGGTGGTTAGGCCCGTGTCTGTCGCCCCCGTCGTGGTGCGCAGCTTACAGACCTCGGCCGTCTCGAGGGACATTGACTCTGCCGCCAAGTTCATCGGTGCTGGTGCCGCCACTGTCGGTGCTGCTGGCTCAGGAGCTGGTATCGGGTCCGTGTTCGGCTCTCTGATCATTGGCTACGCCAGGAACCCATCTCTCAAACAGCAGCTTTTCTCGTACGCCATTCTCGGCTTCGCCTTGTCTGAGGCCATGGGTCTCTTCTGTCTTATGATGGCGTTCTTGCTTCTCTTCGCTTTCTAAGTTATGTGGGATCGGAAAAGTATTTAATGTTATTGCAGCCACCTGCTGAGCAATCAAGCTATTGCTAGCTTCTTTTCATCTGTAGGACGGACGAACTGACGATGTCCCAGGCAGTGGGTTTTTTCCAGCATGCAGTTACACTTCATTTGTCGTGGTGAAATATTCTCTCGAAGCTTCAGGGCTGAGACAAACAACACCTTTTGTTCTAATATAAAGGAGCTCTTAAGAGAATATGCTCACTCACGTCAAGCTCTCGGTCGGTTGTTGTACATAAAACTTCAGTTCCATATTTATGCTGCCATGATAATTCAATGTTAACACGATTATAACTTGGTTTCCCGTGCTAGAATCAGTGTATAGTCGGATAATTTATAATAAAAGCTAAATTTTCCTTCGCCTGTCTTTTGTGTAACCTGTGTGGAGCAACAAGAGTGTAATGTGGGTCTATTTTTTTGTAAATAAATGTTGAAGTGCTGACATGTTTTCTCAGACACAAAAATCTTTCCAGAATTTTTTTAGAATGGAGCGGTTTTGCTGCTACGAGCCTCGCTGATCGCGTTAGATATGAAACCGGATCAGTTCGGTTAATCTGTCTCATGTTTTGACGAGAGCGATAGGGTTATGTTACCTCAGCTATGTTAGGACATTAATCCGTCGTCCCCACTTGGCTTCTTTCGGTTTTCATGCCATCGCGATATGGATAAATGTTGAATCCCTAGCTTGAGACTCGGTAGATTTTTAATTATAATGAAACGAATTTTTGTATTGTTGCAAACTCGAGTACTCTCCTACTGATAGATGTTATACGTTGATATACGAAGTTTGCAAATTGCATTCCTTTAATCAACTTTAAATGAACGGACTTCATGTGAATAGTTTACACAACAAAAAAATAAAATCCCTCGAGTGAAATCAATTGGATTTATTGAGAGCCGCTGCTAGAGGTCGGAGTGAAAGCCGTTTGAATTGTAAATTTCAATAATCGCTGCGCAAGACCATCAAACAACTATTCGATGTTCTGCGCTCAAGTTCAGTATGATGCTGTGACGCTAGACTCTGCCATAGGAGCATAGGAGCGGCACGGATGATCTTGAATGTCTCGGGTACAGATACATTCAGCCACTAAAATGAAGTCCTGATTCGATGTCTCCTGAAGGTAAATTGCATATTTAGGAAACTTCAGTGTGCTACAGGTTAACGGTATGATTAGTAGCGCGAAAAATGCATGGTAGTAATGCAACTGTTAAATCGGCTTCTTTTGAGGGGGTAGGAAAACTCGGTTCGTTGAATAGATACCTTTACTTAAACTAATAGAGTAAAGAGCAATCAACATCGATGAAGAGAACTCATAAACGATCACTTATACACCGCTGTTGGCTTGTGACGTCTCCAACTCTTCATAATCAGACCATCTGACGAAACCATTTGAACGCTAATTGAGATATAATCAGGAAGATAGTATAGAAGAACGGAGAGAACAAGACATCGCGTTCCAATTGTTCATTCGCCAGCATTCGAACTACCACTCGGTACTAAAATAAATGGAAGTGCTTACGAAATGCTACTTTAGAGACACTTGGATCAGCAAGAAGAGCACCAGTGATATGAATGAAAAATCCCCGAATTTAGAGCAAATTAATTTTTAGATCTTCAGAAATGGAGAAAGTTAATAGGCGTATTTTAGAGAATTATATCGAAAGTTGACACGTGCAGAAGAAAGCTACTGTAGCCGCTAAAATGAGCGTCAAAGAACTAACGGATTCATAACATGTAAATGTAACTCTAAACAGAAGGTGCATGTCAGTAACGTATCTCGCTATGCAAGCTCAACGTGGCATGGAACTACATTACAATTCCCCCAAGAATTATTAGATAATGAGTTAGAAATACGCCAAGTGAAAAAGCACAAGTAATTAGTACGAAGATATATTTGATTTGCCCAATGAGTAACGAGATACAGTCAGGCGCTGCAGCAGCAGGGGCCGATCCTCTACTTCATAAGAAGGTGGACCACGGCCTTTGCGTCCAGGTTGCGGAGATCAGCATACGTCTGACCGGTTCCGACGAACACGATAGGCTGACCTGTGATGTACGTCATCGAAATCGCTGCTCCCACCTAAAAGAAGAAAAATTGGCGTCACCACAAACGCAGAAAACTCAGGTATGGAAATTGCAACTCTTCTGAAACATTTTGGGAATTGTGTACAAAGATTTACAACGTTCTCATTGGTGAATACAACGCCCAACGTGAGATGAGAGGAACACAAATGTGAGGGAAATGAAATGAACAAGAATTTCCAGCAGAAGTGACAGGCAGGTTACTCGCGACTGTAGCAAAATATAAAGAAGGGGTTAATACCTCTTATTAAATATAGTGCCTCTGTATCAGGTGCGGTTAGCTCATGGCACCGCGGAAAACGGCCACATCTCCTAGGTGATAAATATTTCGAAGAACGCTAGTTTATAACGTGCGCTGAAGAAAAATTGTCAAATTAGCCTTATTCCCGACCAAATTTTAAAATTTGGCGAAATGGATTCAGAAAGAAACAAAATTGATAATTAACATTAGAAAAATAGACCCTTCTGTTCATATATGTACTGAAAAACTATTTCTTCCAAAGCACCCGCCTATTTTTTTCCCCTCTGCACAAGCTCCGCTGCTTAGTTCGAGCATGAAGATAAAGAATGACTGTTACAACACCAAGCTGTTTTCTCTGCCGAAAAGTCAGAACCGACATTACACCTCAGCACCAACGACGTGACGAGTAATATACCGAGGGTACCGAGGTAAAAATACAAATATATAAGTTTGAAAATTGCAAAAGTATAGGTCACACGTACTTTGTCATCGATAGTGTCGAACTTGGTGAGGAGGATGCCGTCAATCATGTGGGTATTGACGTTAGTGGCGTTGGAGTGGTTAGCGAGCGCCTTGTTGAACTTCACCAGCTGGTCCACCGCTTCGTTGCCAACCAGCGCTTCTCCCACGAAGAGGGTCAGGTCGGGTTCGTTCACCAGGATCAACTGCTCAAACATTTTATCAATGATTTAGCAGATTGTTTTTTGCTTATACACAGAACCAAACGACAAATACAAAAATCAAACGAAATTTTAAAGGTACACTAACGATAGAACCTCTTGCATCTTTTCTTTGGTAGGGGTTTAAGTTTTATGGTAGCGGTTATATGGATGGGAAAAATCAAATATTTCACGTTTTATACAAAACGAATCATACATGCATGCAAATTACGTGAATGAATGAAAGTGATACTCTAAAATTATTTTATCATGCAAAGATAAAGGTTTTCTACTTCAAAAGCCAAGGTATATTACAGGCAACTTCATCTCTCGGCAACGGATGGAAGGGCCTGGTAACCGGCTTATGAATGCCTTTTCCACGTTAACCTACTTGATAAATGGAAGGCAACACGCCAAAGTGATATGTAAAGTCAGCACACTACCTAAACATACTTCGGCAACAACCACTTTCAACAACTATGCTGGGTATCTAGAGTAACTAATGTTAACTTAAAACCCGACTTCGGCATGTGCCAGCGAATTATATTTTCAAAGCAAGGACAATAACAGTTTGACCTCAGCATCTCGTCAGAAATAGAATTCCTCAACCAAGAAAAAAAAACACCGAAGCAGGCCCTCATAAGGGATGAAATAACGTTGATTTGATAACGAGCTGCTGACCTTCGCCAAGGCTCTCATGAGCGGCTCGTTGTCTTGCATGCGGCCGGCCGTGTCAATGAGGACCACATCGAAGGCGTTCTTGCGCGCGTGGTCGATAGCCATGCGCGCTATGTCCGCAGCGTCCTTCCCGTACCCCTGCGAAAAAAATATTTTGATGCACTGAACCACCAAAAAATATGGAAATGAAACTCATATCAATAATATGAATGAAATTTTAGCTGAAAAATTAGAGGGTTACCAAAAAAGTCTAGTCACATTGGTTTATCTCAGTGGCCATAAAATTTGGCTTTTATAATCTGATGACTTAAAGCTTCAACTACGAACATTGTTCTGTTTAATATTTTAAAAATTAGTCGCTCTTTGCATCAAATTTCATTAACAAAATATGTGAGCACGTTCCTCGTGGAAAATCCTTTGAACACAAGACAAATTGCGCAAATGCAATCTCACTTCTCCATAATTGCATGCGAGTTCCAACAACATTAAAACTGTCAGAGCGTTGGAAAAAAAGTTGTGTGCATTAGCGCTCGCGATACATTGCTTAACACAATTCTGCGTTGATTTTGTTATGCGTTACATAAACTGAGCATAAGACTGAATACCACAAAAAAGGGACAAGTCAGGGCATAAGGCTAACTAAAACGAAGCATGAGAGAGAACAAAGACAACAGCGCTAAGTTACAGCTCAATTGGGACAAGGGATTCAGAACAAGCAACGGGCACCATGAAAAGAAGAGAAGGTAGCAGCAGCAGCAACGGCAGAATGTACGAGCAGGAGGCGAGAGAAGAGAAGGCGTGTAACGCACCTGCTCGTACAGCTGCACCATGGTCCGGCCGCTGTGTCGGTCCGGAGGGTGCAGGGCGTTGAGGTGGTGCACGTGTGTCCGCAGCTGCTCCACAGCGCCAGCACGGAACGTGTCGCACGCCGCTATCAGCACGCGGAAGTTGTTCTCGATCAGCCAGAAGCTTACCTTTTGATGAGAGCAAAAGATAATCATGAATATGAAATTGTTAACGGCGATAGTGTGATCTGGTGCAGTGATGGACAAGCACTCATGGGTATTTCTTCTCATCTTTACGAGCACTCTTAAGAAAGAGCAGCTACCAGTACTCCTGCCTCTAGTGTTGAATATTAGTTTTCACTGTTATGATCCAAGCACAGAGCAGTATTTTCTCTCATATCAAACAGTAGTGGTCTTTAGAGCGTTTTTAAGAGCAAATCTTTGGGCTGATCTACAGCACCCATCATTTCACATAAGTATCCCTCTGAACAGAAACATTCTAACAGGAAAAGAAATATTTGAAATAAGACATGTATAACTCAGAACAGAAAGTTCAAAAAGTTGGATAGTAACAGAAAGCGGATGCGACGAGCACCAGCACCACTACTGCGAGCGCGATATGCTCGTAACAGTGATACAAACAGCAAAATACCATCAATATGAAACAGGACTGAAATCGCACCTTGGCGAGGTTGGTGGACTTGCCAACTCCGTTGACACCGCAGAAGGTGATGGTGTAGGGACGGCGGGAGCCCTGGGCTTCCCTCACGTCCCTGAGGATATCGAGGCGCCGCTTGGGTGTGAGCAGGTGCATCAGTGACTCCGTGAGGGTCGCGCGTACCACCGACGTCACTCCTTCGAAGCTGCCCACGTGCTGTCAACAACCAAACACAACCGTAAGTCTTCAGATACAATACTACACAAACCGGAAAGGATTATATAGTTAAAATATTTGAAAATCTACTTTACTTGGGGGGAAAAATTGACTACACCCTCTTCTACCTCAAAATTTTTCAACGTGATTATCAGTTGCCATTCGAAACATCACCCGTCAAGAGTGATACTCGAAACATAGGGAGGAAATGATGCCTTCATTTTCCTCAGCACAATTTTTTTGTATCTGATCATTGTCCTCTCTCAATAAACCGAAATGAAGAAAATCATGCAACATAATTTTTTTCTTATTTATAATAATCAAAGGAAATTTAATCTTAACACGTTAACTGCGATGGGTTGAACTGAAGTTCAAATTTAAAGTCGATTGTGGTAATCAACTTTGAAAACAGCAAACATTAACTGGATCGGGCCTTAATTTAGCTTTCATTAAGTATAAATAAAAAATGAATTAGTGACTGCAGGTCCGTCAGCAACACTATGAAAATCACCTAAGTGACCACCGGTGGGTCCCTTCGCAGGGAATGTGTGAACTTTATTACACCTAACTTCTTACAGTTAAGCTTCTGAACTAATGCAATGAAGCGTTAAATATACCCGTAAAACATCAATTTTTTCCACTCCCTGTGCCGTTTTATTTCCTAAATTGGAAGTACACTAAAATCCAAGCACACTGATGGAGTTTATCTCAACTGGCGGATGTCAAGGTTTTAACTTTCAGTGTCCAGTGCTCCTAA
Source organism: Platorchestia sp. MABIK (assembly GCA_014220935.1). NCBI lineage: Eukaryota > Metazoa > Arthropoda > Malacostraca > Amphipoda > Talitridae > Platorchestia > Platorchestia sp. MABIK. The sequence goes on along the minus strand of JACJUY010001080.1, from coordinate 126,173 downwards.
ATGTGAACTACCAGAAGCAGCTAAGTTTGGTTCATCGTTCCACAATCAACGAGAAGTGTAAACCACAAATTATTAGGAGTATGAACCACTAATTAATCAATGCCCAACTTTCCCTAACCACAACAAAAGGACTCCAATGAGAAGAAAGAGGGAGGCACCATTTATCATGGAATTAAAGTCAATACTACATTAGTTTAGAACTCCTTAGAGACATCGAAGGTGATTTCAAGAGAAAAAAGGGATAGGTCAACTTAGTATGGAATGTAGAAAATGAGGAATCTACATACAAAGTGTGTTCTCACGCAAGATACTCAGCAAATAGTAATATCAAGTTAAAGGATGAAGAAAAGAGAAATAGCAAAGTAGGCTTGAAGAAAGAGAGAAGTAAGGTAAGCTTGAAGAATAAGAGTAGTGAAGTGCGCAAAGCCAGCATGAAAGATAGAAGTCCGTAGTCCGTAAAACATACCTACAGCTGAGGTAACCTAGCAGTCCCCATGGGTGGGTGAGAGAACACCATTCCCATAGCATTGAGTTATAGGAATGGGAAATTTACGCACAATGTATATCCCCCCTACGCCTTGCATTTTGAAACAAAGATTGACTGAAGTTCATAAAACGGTAAAATTTGAATGAGAAAGTTGAAAGGCGAAGAAAAACAGTAGGAATCGGATAAAAATTATCCGTAATATAACAAAAACCTGTTTTGTTTCAACAAAAAGAAATCCTACCATACATTTAGCTCAAAACCCAGGAGCATTAATTCCCACAGGTACAACAGTTGTATACTCCTGAAAGGTGGAGAATTGAATTTCTCAACTCACATTAAACTAAAACAATTATAAATGCAGCGCATAATGGAGCAGTTCATGCCTTTGACATCAACCCTTTCGGTATGAGCAATGTTGTTAGAGAAGAACTCACCTTGCCAATGAGCTTTGTCTCAACGCTGGAGCAAAGCTTCGAGGCGATCTCGGCGGCAACATTCTTGCCAATGAGCAGGTCGCGGAACTTGTCGAGCACTGGCTCAACAGCAGCAGCGTCCAGAGTCTTGCCGCTCACCAGAGATTGGAACAGCGAGAACAGACCTGCGCACCAACACCACCGCATCAGATCTCGAGTTTAATAGCATATATAGCTTAGCAGATCTCAAGGACAACAACTAAGAAAAACACTTTCAAGCAGCCTTGAATTAAACATGTAATTCGACAATGCGCTTATCCCCGCTTTATAGTTTCACCAAATCTGAAGGTAATGAAGTAAAAATAGGACATTGGATTTACACCGCAGCTAGAGTTGATCAATTAGAGAAACGTACACACAAATGGGTACGAACGAGCATTCTAGCATGAGAAAAACATGTGTGACTGGAAGCTGCGCATCTGATGAATATTCTGGCCAATGTTTAGAATGATGAATAATTTTACCCAACCACCAATGAAGTACAAGACAATTCCTACTCATTCATATTTACCTATACATAGTTGTACCTATCAGCTACATCCGTTCTTTTTTTTAAATTGAGAGAACTACCAAAACGTGAAACACAAATAAAAGAAGTGGAACTAAAAAAAGTACATTTATTGTAAAACACATGGCATTTCTGTTGGACCTGAATTTGGGTTCCACAAAAAAGCATCCATTTCAAAAGAACACGGCAAAGTTAGCAGAACGGGTCAAACATGCAGAGTTGGAAGGCAGTAGAGTTAGTGTCCGAAGACTCGGCAAACAACTGACCTGTTTTCTTAGTCTCTGTCTCAGCAGGCACATCCATGTCCCTCAGACTCCCTCCTAGGGTGCCGATCTGGGCAACAAAAGTTTTTGTTAAGTTAAGAGAACCGGCATTATCTAAGCTGGCTTATACACTTCTTGTTAACGTAATAAAAACGGAATTTAAACTCGCGCAGCCAAGAATTACAACTATGAAAACAAAGCACGTGCGTCTAGACTCTAGAGAAAAGACGAAACCAAATCATTACCTACATTGATCAAGTAGAAAAGCCTGTAAATATTTAGCTTTTAAACCTTATTTTTTATTTTGAGATACCATGGAAGATAAAATTTGAGTCGAAATATCTGCCTACTTATTTCAAAAAGTTGAGCAGTCAAACCACTACTGAACTGACATTTAATGTAAAGAAGAAAGTAATGCCTCAGCAACTACCTTTTTGCAACAAATGATCAATGAAAGGATGAAAATTATCTTAAAGCAAATACCTTGAAGCAGGTAAAATTACAAGGCCCTTAAACTAACTAATCTTATTCCAGCATGACCACGAGAAAACCGACCTGCTGAGAATCAGGCAAGTAGTCCGGACGTGGGCCATTGAAGCTGGCGCCAGCGTCTGTGCCGCCGTCTCCGCCCTTGCGGGAGTAGTCCAAGCAGGAGCTGTCCTTGTTGGCCAGGTCCCACACGCGCGCCTCCTTGCCCTGGAGGGGAATTTAGGAGGGGAACAGAATGTAATAATTTAGGAGGGGAACAGAATGTAATAATTTAGGAGGGGAACAGAATGTAATAATTTAGGAGGGGAACAGAATGTAATAATTTAGGAGGGGAACAGAATGTAATAATTTAGGAGGGGAACAGAATATAATAATTTAAGGGGGGAACAGACGGTATTCATTTGAAAGAAAATACGTAATACTAATTGAAGAGGATGACCAGATTATTTAGATGGGAACCGGCAATAACAATCTAGGAGCAAACAGATTCTGAGAACAAGTCATATTTATCGCATTTTGACTTATCTTCATTCTAAGGCCATATATTCTTGCAACATTTTAATGAATAACAATGATGTTGATGACCATGGCAAACCTGGTGTAACTTTTCTAGAAACTCATTGCAGTTCCCATGAATTTTTGAATAAAAATAATCACTTCTGCCACTGAACGTCTCAAGTACACTAAGTGAGCTTCTTCTTCATCTTGCCATGAGTCTAGCAAAAAATTCCCAAAAGTTCTTGTGTACAAGACAAAGAAATTGTCATCGTCCAGGTTATCTTTCACCCAATAACCAGGTAATAAAAGTTTCTTCTCTCAACAACAATACCAGAAGCACCTACACCATCACAGTACACTCAATTTAAACAAATATTTGCCTGCTTCCATCGTGCAGTTGCTCATCGTCTCTCAAGGACAACTATTACACAAGGTGATTTTAAAACATGGGTTCTAAAAGAATCTTTAATAACTACAAAATAAGATATGGATTTTAAAAAACCAAAAAGTTATGCAATTTTGAGAAATACTGTCGCAAATCCAGCCATCGCTCGTTGCTCAAGTCCTGTGCAAGACAGCCAATACCTTGCCCAATAAAGGACAAAGGCTTTCATTAATTTAACCAAGCCTAAAAGGCAATTACGCTGGCAATTTATGACAAAGCGGAGCAATGGCGGGGGTGCTTCACTTCCTTGGCGACGAATATCAGCGAACTTAACTAAATCGTTCGTTTTATCTTCTTGCTTGAGTCCGAAGCCACAGCAACGGTTTCGAGCAAACTATGGAGGTGGCCGCAGCCTGTTGCCACCTCAGTTTCAACCTGGTCGTCTCCGCGAGTGCATCTAACTTGTGCTATGCGGGTTCTGGCCTCAACCGACCCCTGCATCCGGGACTTGGTGTCCTTGATAGCCGGCTTAATTGGAGACGTATTCGCCTGAATATTATCTTCGAAGATCTTCAGGTGAGCCTCCTTTCCTTTGTTACGCTTGTCATTAAAATTGCCTTAAATTACAGCGTTCCCTGGCCCACTATGGGTGTTAGGTAAGTCTATGTCTTCAGTGTCCGTTAATTCGGAAAGTTACGCCGCACGGTCGGGTGGCGGGACAATACATCATTTCGTTTTATTACGTTTTGAGTATAATATTCATGTGTTGCTCCCGAGCTCAGACAAGAATCGGCCCGATTACGTAAGCTGTTCATTACGGTGCTGACAGAGACATGGTTCAATTTGCTGGATTTCTACCTTGAGTTAGTGTTGCTTGGTGACTTTTCATGATAAACTCATCCTTTTGGGTACTCCAAAGGAAAATACCAACTCAAGGCATCCATCCTGGCTTAAATCCAGAGACTTGGACCAGATTTAACGAGCGCCGTAATGAACAGCCTGCGAAAGAGCGCTGATCCTTGTCACTGCTAGAAGTGGCACATGAACAATATTGTGTTCAAAACATAACAAAAATAGTACTTTTCAGGATATTATGAGTGCTATATTATTTTAAATTCATCCAATATTG
>JACJUY010001080.1:74350-121697 GCA_014220935.1 Platorchestia sp. MABIK | reverse complement strand
CATTTGCAGCGCCGTTGGTGCCAGTCGAGCCCCCATTGGCGACGACTTCCTCTGATCCAGCATTGGCGTCTGAGCTGCTTCCGTTCTGAAGCAAAGTTCAGGATGCTAGGTGCTCATTTGAAACATTAGCAAAACAACGATAATAAAACTTGAATGAAAGGCAAAAATCAGCAAGTGATACGGGTATTTTGCACCAAGATGACATTTGAGAAGGAGAAAAATAAAATAAATTAAACAAAAAATAAAAGAAATCCCACTAAGATAATGCAAAAAATTAAATTAAATCAACAAAATAGCTACAGAAAGACTTGAGCAATAGGCAAAAATTCAGAGTGCAGAAGAGCTGTTTATGTCTTTCAAGTCTTCTACAAAAGACTTGAAAAGTATATAAATATGAACACGCAAAACCACTAAAAAAAAAACTGAAAAACATGTACCTTGCTGCTAATCAAGAGAGGTCTATATAAATGTGCTGAAAATGACTTTCATGGAATCATCACTAAAAACACAAGACAGGAACACCAGAACATAAAACTGTGACAATGAAATATAAGGGTTCCTTCCCTAGGAGTAAAGTCGGCTGTCTGCTCAAAGTGTTCAACAAGCTCAGGTTCTAATTCCGTTTTATATTCCTGGCGCCCAGAACTCGATGTGCACCATTACGAATTATGTTACACAATAAGTAAGTAAACCTCTTTACAGCACAACTGTTGAGCGATCTGATGCACGGGAACAATATACGATCAGAAAAAAATTATGTGTTTTTGTGAATCCAATGACAATTTTTGGGAAAAACTTAGGGCTTCAGTGACATGGGGCTCAGTTAAATCATTTATAGCCTTTTTTTGTCATGAAAAAACACGTTTCATTCAAAGCTTAGAAGTGTTCAAGTCAATACAACTACATAGTGACAATGAATTATTTATACCGAGCTGTATTCAACTAATAATAACCCGCAATGGGGTACCATTCAATTTTGCCAACTTTGCTGGAGGCAAGGCAAGAAATGGTGAACAATATTCCCACACAAGCACAGCATTTTACAAACCTCACATCACCACTGAGAGCAAAAGCTCTTCATATTCTGATCTCAAGCTCATTTTCGCACATGGTTAAAAAGAAAAACATCAGGAGCTGCAGAGACAAAATAAATAGCCTTACCTCTCCAGTGCTGTCGCGGGAATCAGAGTCCCGAGTCTCGGCAGCATTAGAGACTTGCTGTTGCTGCTCCTCTTCACTGCTCTCATTCTGGGGCTGTTGAACTTCTTCAGCTTCGGGCATTTCAGTGTCATCTTCGTCGTCCTCTTCATCATCGTATTGTTGTTGCTCTTGAGATCCTTTCCCTGCAAATAAATCATTTTAGAATTCCATAGAGCAATGGATCATATGGCCATGATTGCTCATCTTGCAATACTTTCCTGTTGAAAATTGCTGGTCTCCTTTAGAAAAATTTCAAGTCTCTGCTACAGCTTGTTTATACTTTAGACTTTCTAACAGACTGTTAAACATCTCTTTCCCTCCTGATTCAGTATAGATAAATGAGAACCAGTGCAGTTATTGACAAAAATCAACCACAATTGAGAAGATGATCAGAAATGAGTTTTAAAATGATTGACCTCAAGTTAGTCAAGAGCACACAGAAATTAATATCAGATAAGAACTTCATGAATTCACTCACCATATATATATATATATATATATATATGAACAAAGTAATATGCACTGATTGCAGCACATCAGCTTTTCTTTTGTTTACAGTAACCTAGTTCACAGACATGAGCAACTGCTGCGATATGCTTTTTAAATACAGCTCACAATGACACACCAGTTTCTTTATGTACCAATGAGTCACAGAATAAGCGTTGGTTGATGAAACCAAATATTTCATCAACGACCTGCTTCTCTAATGAGCTCAGGAGTTCACTGTTTGAGAAACTGCAAGCCTCACCAAATCAGGCCATAGCCACCATACTTAGCTCAAAATACATCAGAAAGCACAAGAGAAAAATTACTAAGCACTTCATCATTTTTAATGAGTGATGAAGTGTATGAATATTATTTGACATCTCAGTAGCTGTTTCCATTTTCATGTATAGTAATTGAGCGTAGGCACAAGAAAATTGAACTTTAATATTAATCTTTCTTTCATATCTTGAACTAACAGTCCACACACACATCAGTCAATAAACCAACTAAGACACAACTTGGGTAGGTGATTAGCAGGATTTGAAGAGTAGAGTTATTGGACAACTCAATCTTACCAGCAAGGGAACCATTGTAGTTGTTATTGCACTCTTGTTTGTCAGCCGTGATGCTGCCCTTGCCTGCACACCATCATCCACACAAAAAAGCATGAGAATGCAGCATTAGCACCAGGAGCACCAAGTTAGAAAATTCAAGCAGGCTCATAGAAAATGCAGGAAAAGAGATTTTTGATGTCTTTTTACTCATTATTGCCCCAAAATTTGAAAGTGGAAAACCAAATTTAGCTGATGCAAATGGAATGAGGTAGAACCCAGAATAACGGCAGAAAAAAGTATTTAGGCCACACAAAAATAATAAGTGATACCAAACCATATTAGAAACAGACAAATCGTGTTTCATCGATTTTGGAGACAAAAGATACCCTCGACAAAATTTGCACACTAAAGAAATTTCTATGAATAGGAAAAGTGTTATAAAACAAATATAAAGAACAATAATCTCAGTTACAAAAGTGTTGTGGAAAACAAGAAGTTTGTCCAATAAGTTAAAAAGTTAATGAGTTCAAAATACCTAGTTATCCCAAAGGAATTTGAAGAAGACCGTTTCACTACCAGTGCTTTCTCATAATTAAAAAGTTTGCAACATCCAGAACAACAATCTTCATATAATTTATGCCAATGAACAACCCAAAGCTCAAGAAACCATAAACCCCATTCTAGATTATTTCATTTTCACCAACGAATATTTTTAGAATTTGTCAACTTGTATGCATCCGTCACTGTCCACAACAGTACTGTAACAGTTACAAGGTATTTGCACTGCCCAACACTGCAGATATGATAATTAGTGCACAATCATTTCCAACACACAGTGACAACATTACTACACATGAACCATGAATAGTCTCTTATGATTGCTGGAAAACACTGTAGGCACTCAAGAAATAATCTCACAACTCAAAATGGAAAAAATCACATGAACAGCAACAGAAATGTTGAAAAATATCTCACCCTTCTTCTTCTTTTTCTTCTTCTTGCCGCCATCAGTAGTGGACTGTAGGCTGAAGAGCCGTCCCTTGTGCTCGACCATGGAGTCTATGGTCTTCTTGGACTTGCTGCTCTCCTGGAATGTTCGAGGTCGCTGCGGCAGGCTCCTCAGCAGCTTGCTCTCAGCCTCCACTGCACGCAGCACCGTATGGTACTCGTCCGTGAACTCAAAACTCTGATGCAGATAAAATTTACAGCTGTTATTTAAAAAGATTGGAATAAAGCAATTGAAAGCCAGTAAAATTTACATGATATGCATACAAGTTGGCAGAAAGTAAAGAAGTCTAAATAATGCACAGTAAAATCTACTTATGTTCAAAATTCCTGTAATAGCAGTGTACAATACTAAATTTTCTGAGCAATATAAATACAAATAGGACATTAAGAAATTGGTAGGCATCACAAATCCCTAGAACATAAATTTTATACTCAAGCAACATCTGATATATAATTCAATTGGAGCACAAAGTACTCAAGTTCCATCAGTTTCCATTCCTAAAACATTCATATTTGAGTGGCCAACTCAAGCTGAAAATGACGTATCACTACTTTGATACTTTACACTCTCATCCTTACCACATCTTGCACATTTCCTCATACAAACAAGCACCAAAAACTAACAGATGCAGTCACCAGCAAAACAATACCACAAGCATATAAAAGTGTGAAATGTTAATACACTAGTGTATGTGGCCTGTTGAAAAGGATGAAATTAAATATTTCCGTACACAAATTTTCGAGATGTAGATGACATTCAAATATAGCCACTCTAATGGTGCCAACAATTTAATAATTCTTGTACTAGTGAGCTGGTGAAACTTGTATTACAGATAAACAGATAAGGTCATTATGCATTTTCAAGAGCATGACAGAAAGATAGACAACACTAACCTAGAACTGTGTATTATTATTTAGCAAGTCTTTGAGCAAGAGTTTTGTCTGATTCTGAGTCAACCTTTCCTGTGATTTTATAGTGTTATCATTGGAGACCAGTCACAAAAAGCATCATTTTCAGATAAGGAAATAATAGTTACAGAATTTTCTCATTTCACCAAAAGGTAAACAAAATTATGTGTTGAGTTACATAAATGGATATCAAAGCCAATCATTCCTACATGGCAAAGGAAAAATTCATAAAAGCTAAATTTTTAATATTACATGGACAGTTCAAGTTGATTAGTTCATTCAAAATGACCTATCAATCATACCAAGGATATCAAATATCTCACAGGTAACAGTTATTTCAAAAAATTGTATTTACTCAAATATTAATGTCAATATTTAATCATAAAATAAGTAAACTAAACAGAAAGTAAACTATGAAATAAATAAAGAAATCAATTAGGCTTTTGTTCAGTAACTCCAAAAAAATACTTGGTTCCAAAATGCTTAAGCTTTAAGGGATGACAAAGTGGATCAGTTTGATTGAAAAGTTTATTAGGTTGATTACTCACCTTGAAATAGTCCTTTTGTTGGAGTTCATTGAGGTACATATCTCTGAATTTCCGATGTATATCAGAGAGGAACTTGTCTATGTAGGAGAGCTGTAGTATTTTTTGGTAGACCACCACATACAGCAACTCAAACTCATTGTCCATGAACACTTTGAGAGCAAAATTTTCATGGTTGTAGATGCTAGTTGCACTGCTGCGTTCCTGTAAAATAAAGAAAATATTACCGATTGTTTTTTCTCTATGATCTAACATGTATACAACTAAAAACCATTTCATTTGAGACACTTTTGAAAGATGAAAGTTTATATTAGCTTTCAGTAAAAGGTACTCAAAAAAAATTATTTCAATTTGCATAACAAATCAAAATGACACAGCATTTTATAAAATGCACACTACCATTTACATGAATCAATCACAAAAGCTAAGAAACCATGAAAAAAATGATAAAATACAACTTTCAACCTAATGCTTACAGTTTACTAATTATGTTTTCTTGACATAATTTTAAAATGGGTAAGATGTTCCTCAAAAAATACCAGACAAAATTTAAGAATTGGTAAACTTAAATTAATGAAATAGTCAACTAAATTTGACAACCAGAAATAAATGTCATTAGAATTAATATCAAGGGCAGTCCAATGAGAAATAGTTGCCTTCCTAACATGTTTAAGAATTTTTTCTCAGTCCAGGCATGGTATAAAATTTTCTAATTAGTACTTACAAGAGAACTTACAAAGAGCTATATTCAAAAGAACTTCCATTAACTCAAATAAAAATAGAGCTGAACCCTATTTGAGTGAATTTTTGGTATTTGTGAGGAAGAGGACATTAATAAATTTTTGCATTTTCATTACTTTGATAGCGGTAATTAAATTCAAATAAACAACTTTTCTTCTATGCACTTTCCGTCGCAAATGAGTATTTAACGAGTTATACCTGTAGGTTACTTACCACAATTCTAGTCTTTCAAGGGCAAAAATTGTTTTGAGTAGTGACTCCAATAGAATCTCTGTTTTGATGGCTGTAATGCGTTCGATTGATTGTTAGGTTACGTTAGGCAAGATTGGGTTAGGTTAGATTGGTTCAGCTATGTTATCTTACATTATGTCACTGTTATAACTTGTTAAATACTCATTTGCAACAGAAAGTGCATAGAAGAAAAGTTGTTTATTTCAATCTAATTACCAAGATGCAAGCAGTCAAAGTTCAAAAATTGCTTGGTGTCCTCTCCTTAACATTTACCAAACTTTTTCACAATGTTATGGTAATGATTTAATACACTAATATGAATTACATTTCAAAAGAAAAGTTAAAATTTCACTTAAAACATGAATTGCTCTATGTTTATTCAGTACCTCATCAATGAACAGTACCAATTTGTTTGAGAAACAAAAAATTATATTTTGAGCTTCACCTGGCATTGTAAACACACCACAGAACTTAAGTCACATGGTCTATTTTTTTAATAGACCTCAGTGAGATACATTAAAATTTATACTTAATATATGCATAAACAATTTAAAAAAATAAGTTTGCCTTAGCAGTGCAACCAATTAAGGCTATTACCTAGCCTAAAAAAAATTGCAGCAAAATTTTCAAGTATTGTGGACACTAGGGTATCATGTCAATTTTTCTAACTTGAACTACTGATGCATATCCTTTAGTTGTCACTAATCAACCAAGTATGCGAAAGTATTAATGCTGGCAGGCTAAAGTTCATTCCAGAAATTTTTTTACATACCTGGAGAACAACATTTCTGATGAGAGCATTTATAGCTGTGATAGAAGAATCCAGGCGTTGTGCAGCATCTTGGAAATACCAGAGGACAAGTCCTCCCTTTGTGATGACAGAAAAAAAATCTAACATCTTGAAAACTTATCATAAATAGAACTTGCTAAAATTGTACGTAGCACATCAACTACGCAGCACCTAACGTGCTTCCACTTTCTTTTACGTGTTACGTTACGTCTGCTTAGCCAATTCTGGAAGACGTGCAGAACTGTTACCAAGTGAAAAGTCATCAGCGACCTACATAATGTTGTAAAATACATTAAGAGTTTTACGAATAAATTCGTGTTTTTATTTTGTTTTAAGAGCTTGATTTAACGAAAAATAATGTTAAAAACTTATGGCAAGCTGCTATCTAAAGAAACGATATAAAATATACAAAATTTGAGAACTGCTCCAGTCGAAAAATAATAAATATTCTAGGAGACACTTTTTCGCTCAAAAATTTGAAATATATAAACAACTAAATTTATTTTATAATCACTAAAAAAGGAACTTCATCAAAAATTTTGTCTGCACACAAATAAATTTTTTGAAAGTATTCTTCGAGTTAGTACTCTTAGGGTTCTCTTCTTGTATACTTACTGATTTGTGATAATTTGTTCTAAATGTCTTCTAAATTTTTATTCTTTTCTTTTTCTCTATTCATGACGCTTGACATTCTATGTATAATACAAGTTAATTATCTGAATTTTTGACCATTATGAAACAAATAGCTATCATCACACGCGTATATAAGAACATATTGCATGCCTTTGTTTCTTTATTTCACGTATCAGTCCGTACTTGATTTTCAAGTTTTTACAAAATCATACCCAGTAGGAATGAAATAATATTTTCTGCGTGGGCTCTTTAACCTGTGCCGTTAAAAACTTGGTTAGCATTTAATGCGCTAAAGCTATTTAGTTCACAAACCTAAATTTTTGGATCGACACAAAAAACAGCTGCTTCATATCTTTCATTGCATTTCGTTCTATCATCAGCAACACAAATCTCTCATTGCAAATTTTCTGTACTATAAGCATACACTTTCTCGATTAATGAATTACTACATTTTTCACGCCTATTTACATCACACCCGCATGAGCGTAGTTATTACAAAAAGTTGTTCAGCTTAAACGAACGCACTTGACTGAACAAATGTTGTTGGACCATTCAGAGTAAATTCGACGCTGCATGGCTTTGCGTTACCGGTACAAGCAGTGCCGCCATTTAAAGTTAAACTGGGAAAAATACCTACATGCAGACTAAAGCATTGGAATTAGGACGTAATATTTTTTATAAAAGACATTTAGATGGTAAGGTTTAAGTACAGTCCCGACCCCAGCTCTCTGATGCTACTTCCTTTGTAGGAGGAAATAAGATTCAAAGTACATCCTTCAACACTCAAAATCATACCGACTGTCATCGATTACAAACATGCAAAAATCGTCTCTGGACACGACACTGAGGCGACCAACGATCTCGAACCCATCCTTGATCACCCTGAAAGCACTTTCTCAACAGAACATCGCCTCCTGGCAGTGATTCAGGATTTGATCTTCCTATTTCTAGCTAAAATAGCGCTTTGACTTCTGTAATTCCAATGTTCGTGGTTGCTTGTAGAGTTGGTATTTTTAGATTTCTAAATGTACATTGGAGGTACTTCGCTTTTAGCGAAAGAAGTGTTTTTGTGAGGCCAACGGTTGTTATGTCAGGACCAGATATCATACTACGCTGTACGTTTTCTGAGTGAACACAATGTTTTTCTGTGCACCTTATAGCGCGGTTTCTCAAAATGTACGGCATGAAAGGAGAAGAAATCGCAGAAGATGATTGTTGTCAGGTTGTAAATGGCTAACAGTCACTCAAAAAAACTTGGGATACTTACACCATTGATATTCATTGCAGTAACAGGACGCGAGTGCACGTTAATCTTGCATTGAAAGTTTGTTACGACCCGGTTTGATTACTAGAAGCAAGTTAAGATGAGTTAAATAATGCGAGAACGTGCAAAACGGGCCACTGATGAGTAGCGCACAAGAAATCCTTTTTACCACGCACAGCCAGTTCAGTGTAACACAAGAATGACGTTTCAATGGTTGCTCTAGTTTATGGTGTGGTCACATTCTACGCCCAATTTCCCTTTGAAGGTAACGGAAGTGAATCTGTGTGAAAAACTTGCGAGCGATAATTTTTAACAACGAATAATTAATTTTTCTTTTTTCCTTCAAAATTAGGATTTGAAAATCAACACAGTCGTTTCCCAAAAATATTTTTATTTATAGCTACACGATGATCATGGCACGCGCTTAAACCCCAATCTTAGAAATATTCTAACTTGAACCAATTTACTCAATAATGACATATTCTCATGCAGATAGAGAACATAAAACTAACTATATAAATGCACAATATAAATTCAAGCTTACAATGTACTAACCTATACTCATTTTCATGCCTAACAGGTTCAATTTCAATCGCCTAATCAACGCAGAATTACCCGTAGTGTGGCTGCACCGACGGAAAATAACAACAGCCGAAAAAGTTTAGACATTAAAAAGGAAAAATAAGCTTAAATAAAAACGAAATATCACCAAGACTCATAGATGATCTCGAAGTCTGCAGCAATCGTGTCTTCTTCATGGTGCAATGGATAGAGCGTTTCACCAAAGGAGGAAAACGTCAGTGGTTCAATACCCCACGAAAACACTGAGCTTTCATCAAAGTATGCAGCGCTTCTGGTGACTGTAGGAAAAGAAAAGGTGGGTGGCTGAAGTTATCAAACTACTCCTAAAACTCATTGCGATTGTATTTCACCCCTTTCCTCCAAGTTAAGGAGGAAAATCACTGAAAAACTAGATTGAAATAGTGGAAAGATGACAGACTATTTTTTTGAATACACAAGATAAAAAGCAGAAAGAGATACGAGGTAAACAAACAACGTTCGACTCGCATCAGATTCCTACAACTCGTGGCTCTCTTAGAGCGACAAGGTATACTGACAAGCTTGTACACTCTCGGGTAATGCCCTGACGAGGGCTCGAGTACAGCCCTGTGCAGTTATTTACGAACTTAAAATGTGAATGAAATACAATACAAGAGCGAGCGAAATCATTCCAGTAAAATTTATTTTTAAAATAACCTTCAACCAAAACACACACATACAGTCAACAATGACAGAGTAACACAAGAGTCAAGGTATTAAAACTATTCCTTCTACTTGAACTGCTCAACTGAATTAACAGAGCTAATTGTGACCTATATTACTTGACTTTAGTATGGGTTAAGAACGGATTCCGTGTGGACTAACTAGTTTATGCCCTCACTCAAGACCAACTGATGTCAACATACTCCGACCCATAAAGGATGGAAGACAGTAAAACTAACAATTCTCTTACACATGTCGGGCCTGGTTGACAGCTGTTGCAGGTATATCTCCGTACTGTGCGGTTAAAAAATATTTTACTGCGCATCCAGAAACAAGCTCATGAGGGAGAGAAACTTCGCAAATAATAATAATTGCATGGAAAATTTTCCAATGAAGCCAACCTCTCAAACCCTTACATTTATAAAGAACTTGAGTTCTTCATAGGAAAATATAGCCAATATCTAATTTGCATTAAGTATTGAACATCAGACTGAGATAAGACGCTTCAAGCACTAGTTGCTATGTGCAAAACTGGTATTAAGAACTTGATTCCTTTAACATTTTTTAACTTAGCTCAGCATTTAATCTTCTCTTCAGCCTTTGCTGAACGCCAGACAAAAATTGGCATAAAATCAATTCCTGCATTTTGGAGACGTTTACTTGCTTGAAAAATTCAGAAGATTCTCAAACCTAACTGCCACGGAGACCGCTATTAAGTGCAGGCAAACATTTATCGCCCATTAACTTTAACGCTGAGTACTTCACAAAATAGAGGTAGATTCTAGTATATACTAGCAACACTGAGTTATCATTCGCAGCTCATTGAAATAACTGAGGCTATGCATAACTCAACTAAGGTAATGAATTGCTAAAATATTCCAAGTTTCTTAGGTTACACACCGGATGTCACTTAAAGATATCAACCAAGACAAACGCAAGAATTGTATATTGTCATCACTACGCTACCTGGCTATAAAAGTTAATAACAAAACAACAGGGAGCAGCAAAATAAATTCATTTACATTTAAAACTTCAACTCTCCGTAACACAAATTTCAAGACTTATTGCGTCCACCAATGTACTCATGATGTTTCTAAGTATATGCTCCTGCAGTAGATTTTCAAAAAGCAACTCACTCTTATTCAACAACCGTTTCCTTTTTATAATTTTAAATTTTTGCTTATTTTAACACTGAAGATTAAAATCTAATTCCAAAACGTTCACGATTAAAACGCACATGAACACGGTTATTTTTATCAGAAAAGTGAGATTCCAAAAAACTGACCAATTAATTACATAAGCCAGATCCATTTCAGAAGCTTCCAAAGATGAAGTCCGGAACCTCCTAACCGAACGAAAAGTAATTCTTTCCACAGCTCTGCACACACGCCGTTGAAACTTGGTCCATTTGTGGAGGTCACAGCCAACTACCGAAGAGCAGCAAGTTGCGTGATAGGTGACTTGAACCACAGGTAGCACCAGATGAAACTTACTAAACTACTTCTAACGTCGGACTGCTTCTCCAATTCTCCCAAAGAATTCATTTTTAATCAATGTCAGAAACATATTGAATTAACATAGAAGTTGACTTATTAATGAAATAAGAACGATCATTGAGATACTTTAACAGCAATTGAAATTACTCACTTTACAGGGGCTCCTACCGTCTTCACTACCAGAAACAATTATGATGTGCTAGCGAGAGAAGATTTGAATTTTAATACCATAGGAGTCACAAGCCAAAAATACTGGTTAAGCTCATAAAATAACAAAAATACTATCTGGTTAAATCAAACTTCTGCCTCACTTTCTACTAGCATGACGGAGACAACCTTTGTAACAACAAAAAGATAGATGCTCAAATGTAGAGACGACGATGTCTCTAGTCTGCGAATATTGCCAGGATCTGAAAGTATATTGACCTAAAAAACGAACATAAAGAAAAGTATAATTTTAAATAATTTTCAGAAACACAACACTCTGTTTTATCATTGATATTTTTCTCAACTCCATCATCGAAGTTGAAAAACAGTAAAGTCGCACCAATAATTCACTAACAACCCAAGTTTCCCGCGGAGGCGAGGTACCCACGCAACAGCCCAAGACAAGTCCGTATTTAAAAACAGTGAAGCACTCGTCGCACAACACCTATCGTTATGCTATTTACAAACGTTCAGAGGTCAACTTTCAAAATATTTTCACCGCCGTAGCGATACTGCTACTAGCAAACTTTCTCAACAAAGCCACTCACGTTAGCTATTTTTCTACCAAAAAACCAAAATTTCAAGTTTTTATAAAATGAATGAGAATTTCATCAAAAGAAATACAGGGTAGCCAAACCGAAAGAGCTGTGGCAACCAGCTATAACAACACCAATGCTAGAAAAATGAGGCCTCTGGTCAAAGAATGCTGAAGTGCCTATTTAAACTTACAGGCACACACTCAGATAACCACCCCTGGCCGGCGACCACCACTGAGATGAAGACACTCGGCTCAGAAGACCTAACGCATCACAGGCATGGCGGTGGCAGACCCAGTGGGCGTCACGTCAGCGTCCCGCCACATCTGCGTCACCGTCTTCCACTGCGTGTAGAAATTCATGCCCTGCAAGAGTGCAATAGATATAAAGTCGACTCATTTCACCTCACTGCGATCAGGCGCATATACATGGTGCATTATTTTTGACTATTTTCTCCTTTCAATGCAATATGTTATCCATTGAAAAAAAAAAAATGAAAACACTTGAAAATTAAATAAACAGTAAGTCACTTACTTGGCAAGCAAAAGCTAATGAAGGACTTGAAAGTGACTAAACAACACTATGGAGTGTGTGTATGACTTCTCATTGTCAGTGATGAAAATTAAACCAACTTCTTTGCTCATTCACTTCATTTTGTCAGTTTAATCAGATTTCAATTGAAGTATTTAATAAAAAAAACTGTCAACTACCGTGAATTCATCCATTATAAAGTAGGAAAGAAAATACACCTAACCGGACACAGAAATTCTTGTAAAAAAAACACCAGAAATAACAAATAATTTCAAATAATAAATTACGGTAAAGAGAAGTAAAACAGCTGCCGAACAACTCACTTCTCTCCAAAGAACGCAACAAATCATACTTTACCCAAGAAATGATGGTAAAGAGAATTGAAGTTACGCTCGAACAAATCACTTTTCGCTTAAAGGACACAACAAAGAACAAGCTTATCTAATACAAATGAAAAAGTATGGCAATGAAAAGCAAAGCAGCCACCAAAACATATTTATTTTTTGCTGAATAATACAACAAAAAACAAGTTTACCAATTCAAAATGAAAGACTGCAGCACTGAAAAATAACGTAGCTATACAAATAACTCCGCTAAACAAAACACCGGAAAAAATAATTTTACTTATTTAAGACGGGAAATTACGAGGCAGAAAAGTCTACCAGCTCCACAAAGAACTCACTTCTTGCTAAGAAAGACCGTAAATAACGGCCCAGCTTGTGATTTGCGATCTTCTTATTGAAATAACCTAATAGCTTGTAATTGGAAAAGAGAAACTACAACGCAGAAAAATAAGGAAGCTCTACCAGCACAACTCACAGCCTTGCCGTAGAAGTTGGCATCGCCCAGGAAGGAGCCGCGGGAGCCAGTGAAGGAGAACATGGGCAGCGGCACAGGGATGGGCACGTTCACGCCCACCTGCAGGGTCACAACACCATTACGACAGTTCTTTATTCACCAGTACCATCATTTATTTCCCTACTGAGAGAAGTCACGTCTTTTTGATGTTGAATAATGCTCAATGTAATCTCCTTACATTGAAATACACTATTTTTTACTTGCTTCTTTGGTCATTTTGTGCCTACAACCAACCTGTAAATGGGATCCCTGAAGACTTCACAATGAATACAAATTTGTATTTATGAACTGCAGTCTATGCCGATTGAAATCAATTTAAAAGTTATTTTTACTCAAAAATGATGAAATCAAATGGTATGCATTCTAACCCTTCATTTAGAACTTTTCCACATATGAATTTTGCTCAAACGTGAGTAAAGTCACTTGTGACAGTGGGATACACGGAACAATTCACTGCAGAATTGTAGCAACTCGAACAATTTAAGTTAATCAACTACATTCTTCATACCGTTGTCACACGTAATACGCCTGTGATTTATTATATAGGGAAGACAACGATATGAGTCTTTTAACACCTGTTACAAGAGGCACGCAATCATTGTTTACGTGTATATAACTGCTGCAGCGCTGATATAAAAACCCATTCCTCTTAACTCGATGAGCCCCTTGACAAAACAAAGCCCGAGTAATAAAATACAAGAGATCTGTCAAAACTTGTTTCATAGCACGTTCGATAAATAAAGCAAATCATTCCTCGAAATGTTGCATCTTGAAATAAAATTAGCTCTACTTAGGTATGAATGGCATCACACTTCAAAAAACTGGCCTTCATGCACGCAAATATGAAACGTAGAACATACTGCACGATTACTGAAATTATTGATTCAACTCAAGTATACAGGGCATTACACTTCATAAAAAGAGGTTTATACACGCAAATTTGAGGAAGCATAGAACTTACTACACGGCTAACGAAATTAATTGGTCAAACTTAGATATGCAGGCATTACACTTCAGAAAATGGGCTTATACACGCAAATTCGAAGCATAAAACTTACAGCACAACGGCATCGTAACTCACTTGTCCCACGTCGATTTCGTTAGTGAACTTCCTGGCGGTGGCGCCGTTGGTGGTGAAGATGGCGGTGCCGTTGCCGTAAGGGTTGCTGTTGATCAGCTGGATGGCGTCGTCTAGGGTGTCCACTGACAGCGTGACCAGCACAGGTCCAAATATCTCCTCCTGGTAGCACTTCATGTTTGGCTGTAAACCACTCTAAGTTAGATATTTCTATTCCATCCAAGTTGAACATGCCATTTTGCAACAATGGTTTTCCAAATAAACTCATCCTTCCAGTTGGGCCGGTAGCATTTCAGACACCTTGGTCGAGTGAGGGATTATGGCAAAGTTCTCAGTTTTTTATTGGGGGAAAAATAACAGGCTGGCATTTCTAAATGTAGAACCAACTATTTTCCACATGGAAGGCGAGCTCTCTTCACCATCAGCCCAGTGACCATAGTTTAGAAACCTTCACTTTTGCAAAGTACTGGTGCTAGATGTTAGTTTAAACCTCCCTAACCGAAAAAAAGCGTTCTAAAGAGAAGGAGGAAGGCACCATTTAGTATGGAGATAAGAGAAGGCAGAATCTATTCAGAAGAGGCATAGAAACAGTAAGTTCAAAAAAAAGTTTATGAAACAAGATAAAAGTTGAAGAAGAAAGTAGTAGGTGCTGAAAAACAGGACAGCAGTGAACCGAAAAAAATGATCCTTCATATAACAAAAAATCATTTTATTTCAACAAAAAAAGGCCTACCAAACTCTCAGCTCGAGCTCTCACACATTTCCCCCCTTGAGAGTGCTAATTCCCATATATACAATAGTTGGATCCCCTTGAGGGGCTGAATCATCACATGACCAAGACGAGCTGAGGCAAAGCACCTTGACGCCAGTGAGGACGGTGGGCCCCACGAAGTTGCCGCGCTCGTACCCCGGCACGCTGATGCCTCTGCCGTCCAGCACGCACCTCGCGCCCTCGTCTATGCCGCTCTGCACCAGCGACGAGATGCGCTCCTGCACCATTGCACCAGTATTGGCATTATAACAGTTTCACCATTGTAAACAACGAGATCTGCTCTTGCACCATTGCACCAGTATTGGCATTATAACAGTTTCACCATTATAAAACATTTTAAATTTATAGTATAGTATTATAAAAGCATCATAGCATTATAGAATTATAATATTACAAAAGCATTATGAAGGCATTATAGCACTATAAAAGCATCACTCAAAATACACCGTGGAAATGCTAAAAAAAAAAGTAATTCATCAAGTTTCCTTCATCACAAATTGTAGATAGTTAAGTTTTTACAGGAAAAATAAAAAACAAGGAAAATACATGTTTTTCTGTTTTTCAGTGGTCGTTTTGTGTGGATTTTTACAGCCGTCCTTGTCGCAGGGATGTTCAGCCTTTTTTCAATACAAATGTGAAGCGGTGCCACTCTGCAGTGAACTTATGACAATTTAATTTGGTGCAAATACAATACATACACTAATTATATTTTGGTAAAAAGTGTGTGTAGAAATGGATTTTGTGAGACACCCGTACAGTAATAGACTAACGAAGCCTTCAAATATACACTTCTGATATATAAATAGAAATAAAGGACGTCTTGGGGCACAACACGTTCCCCGCGTTTTCACAGCTGTTTACAGTTGGTTTGGTTAGATTGTAAGTAGCAGAATAGAGAAATCGATTTTCCAGCTTGAATAAATTTTTATTCCTTCTAATATTATGAAAAATACAATTGCACGATAACATTTCACCTTGAATGATAACAGTTATTTTTAAAAAAGGTCGCGAAACGAATAAAATTTCGTGCATTATTTATACAGGCACGTAAATGGGCAATTTACTTGTTGGTACACATGTGGCCCATTACGCGTTTAACGTGTTAAAAATCCATTTTTACCTTTACCATGACAACGTGCTGCGCTCACCTTGGCCTGGGGAGAGATGACAGGTCCCAGGTCAGCCCCGGGCTCATGGCCAGCGTTGACTTTGAGTGCCTTGGCCTTGGCCACCAGGTCAGGGAGCCACGACTGCGCCTCCCCCACGAACACAGCCGTGCTCAGCGCCATGCACCTGACGCGCCAATGTCACGTTACTGGCAACACTGTACTGGCTGTAGTGCATGCGCAACTTGAAGGAATTCTATAGTGACTGACACAGCTTATATATTAGTAGTGGATGAAGCAACTGCTGTGAATTTCACGAAAAACTCAACAGATTCTGCATTTTCAGAGTATTGGATGCATCAACTCCTGTGTATTTCAAGAACTTTACCACTTCTACACTTTTACGGAAGTGGATGGATCAACAATTGTAAATTTCAGTTATGACTTTTATACTTTGAAAGCAATGAAGACCTTCAAATGTCAGAAGTAGTGAGATTATTGCGCACTGAGTTAGACATCGCAATGATGTTGCAATAAGAGACTGAAATTTTCAATATGTGCTAACACAAATAAACTAAGGTACATAACAGCATACTCATTGTTGTATTGCAGGAAATCAATCAATAAACTTTAAATGTTAGATGACTCGATACAGGTCAGCTAACCACTGTTATAAGCGTAGTAGATCAATATAAGCCTCTCCCCGAATCCAAACTTGTGTATCAGTACACAATGAAGAAAATAAAAGCTTATCTAGAACTAAAGAGTAACTGTCCGAAACCAGACTAGCAGCACACAAGGAGAATAATATAAAAATCAATTTTTTTAGAACCAAAGTGTAAATGTCTGATACAAACCTAGCAGTACACAAGGAGAATAATAAAAAATCTCTTTTTTAAACTGAAGTGCAAATGTCCGAAACCAAACTAGCAGCACCAAGAGAGAAAAAAAATTCTTTTCAAGAACTTGTGTATAGCTGGCATAGAGCAAACCTCTGTCCCGCAGCACCGAAGGCAGCCCCCACGAGCTGGTTGATGGTGTTCTCCTTGTTGGCGTCTGGCATGATGACGCCGTGGTTCTTGGCGCCCATGTTGCTCTGCACGCGCTTGCCCTTCTTACTGCCCCGCTCGTAGATGTACCGGCCCTGCAACACAACCAGTCACGTAATCTCTCATTTCCATGGCTAACATGAATAAAGCAGTTCTAATTTTCAGATAAAAAGGAACGACTTCAAGTCGTTTGAGCATTAAATGAATGATAGCAAAAATTTTACCAGCAGGGTAAAACAACTACACGCTTATTGGAAATTCCCATCTCATCCATAATTAGCTCAGATTATTATAGTTCTGAGTGCTCTCACTCGAAATGAAAGACTGAATGAATTTTTCTTATTCAGAACTCAAGTTATTTGTTTAAATGATCTAATTTAATAACCCATCACTCGAATGATATCGGAAGGCAGCAATGCGGTATACATACTTGGAAACTATATTTTAACTACAAAGCTCAACCTTATTGAAATTGCCATGTAGCCTTGAAACATTTACAAGACCCTTCAGAGCTGAGTGCTGGGGTACTCCTAGCCAAAGCTCAGACATTAGTATGAATTGGATAGAAGTTAGTCCAAAAGCCTAAAAATAGCTATCAACAAAGTAAAGCTAACAAGAAAATAACCGGAACGGATTCAACATTCATTCAAAGAAAACACGAATAAGTTGGTATCCCTGATACTACAGAATGATAGAATAATTCTAACAAAGTGCTGAATAATAATATAACATTAACCCAAAAACTCTACTGTAGACCACTAAAATTCCACAAGAAAACGAGACCAACACCTCGATAGAGGAAACAGGGTAAAGTCATTTCTATGAGGAAAAAATACACCTCTGCTTCGCCTAGCCAATAGAAAGGCTTCATTTCAAACACACTGGATGAAGTCACAATTGCGACATGTCGTTAGGCCAATAGTGGTGCCAGATTTGGGGCTAACAGTGTAGCCAGATACAATCTGAGAGCTGATATTCATTCGTTGCCATGACGTCAGCATTTTGACATGGTCGACAATAAAATAACTGGTTCAACGCTACCTCGTTTCTTCTACCGTGACCAACATGCAGGTTGGAGAGCGAGACTCACAGCCTGGTCAGAGCCAACGAATGAGATGGCCCTGATGGCAGGGTAGTCGCAGATGAAGTTGACAGCGTCGTGCTGGCCGTGGATGATGTTCACCACGCCGTCAGGGCAGCCCGCCTCCTGCAGCAGCTTCATCAGCAGCATCGTGGCGCCTGGCACGCGTTCTGAAGGCTTGAAGATGTAGGTGTTGCCGCACACTATCGCCACAGGGAACATCTGTGCAGCAAAACAAAAATGTGGTTATTTGAAAGGAATGATGACCATATTGCATGATGGTTGAAGATGTAAGTGTTGCCGCACATTATGACAACAGAAAGCATAAGCATAACAAAACAAAAATACCGCATGTTGAAATGGTTGATGATAATGTTGAATGATTGAAAATGCATCTTTTGCACAATATAACCACTAAAACCAACCGCACAGCACAACACAGAAATGTAGAAAGTTTGCGATCATTGACGACATACATGTCGCACAATAGACACATCAAAGGAGTACAAAGAATGTCAAGAAAAATTTGGCTCTCAGTCAAGGCTATACATTCTTCTAATACATACACATTGAACAGAGTGGCATCTCTGAGTTTGCTTGCTTGTGCACTAGACTCATCAACAAAAACTCACGAGTCATCCTGAATAATTTCATGCATGCAAGAGTTAACCTTAAGTGGGTATCACTAAGAGAGCCAGCATGTCCTGCTACTAACATGTGTTCATTTTACACCGCACATTAGTTACGTTCATGCAGTCGTACTTTCCTTGAAATAACACTCGTGAGTCACCAAAGCATTACCATTTAATTCCAAAGGCTCATCAGGTGTAGGCAAAACTAAACAATTACGGTTAGATTAGCTTTTAGTTTAAGCCTCCCTAGCCTTTAAAAAAAAGCGTTTCAAAGACAGGAAGGCACCATTTAGTAAAGAGATAAGGGAATGCAAAATCTATGCAGAAGGGGCATAGAAAAAGTAAGTGGAGAAAGAAGTTTATGAAACAAGATAAAAGTTGAAGAAGATAGTAGTCGATGCTGAAAGATAGTAGGTGAAGGCAGTGAACCAAAAAAAAGGTGGTTCTTAACGCAACAAAAAACATTTTATTTCAACAAAAAGAAGGCCTACCTAACTCTCAGCTAGGGCCCTCATATACATCTTCCCCCTGGGAGTGCTAATTTCCATAGATAAAATAGTTGTATCCTCCTGAGGAGAGACAACTACGGTTTCACAGCATAAAAATATTTAGCCTAGCTTTCAAGCCATACAAGTAGATGAATTTCAAATACAGATGATGACACTCTATTATCTTAGTGTCATCATCGTTCCAGGCCCATTCACTATTTTGCTTTGTCTTTAGCTTGTCGTATATTTTATGAAGTCTTGGTGAGAGAGATTTGGCATAGGGCCTGAACCAATTTATGAATCCCAGGAGCTTTTGTAATTGTTTCTTCGTTTTGCACGGTTTTAGTTTTTTTTTTTTTATTCTTGCTATGTTGGGTTTACAACCTTCTTTGGATATGATGTGGCCTAAATATTCGAGTTCATTTTTTGCAAATTCGCTTTTGCAAAAAGCGAATTTTCCCGCCCACCCAGAGCGGGATCATGGCAGGGAAGTTAGAGGAAGCAACATTGGTGTGCAGAACAGTTTTTCTTTCATGTCATGGAAATGGCTAAATTTCAAATAGAGAGTTAGCACTCACCCAGAGCGGGGTCATGGCAGGGGAGTTAAAAGGAGTGACACTGGTACGCACAACAGAGTTCCGCTTAAGCCATGGAAATGGTTGAATTTCAAGTAGAGAGTTAGCACTCACCCAGAGCGGGATCATGGCAGGGAAGTTGAAGGGCGCGACCCCCGCACACACGCCGAGCGGTATGCGGTAGGACACGGCGTCCATGTCCCGCGAGATCCCCGGCATGGTCTCCCCCAGCTGCAGGCTGGTCACGCTGCAGCAGTGCTCCACGACCTCTGCAAGTTGGTAGCTATTATCTCACATTGGTCGGGTCTTTTTCCAATTTGTAAGTTGGATTCTCAGCAGATATTTATCAATTTATAAGAATTATATTTTATTATCTATCCCTATAATATTGCTGTTATTTCTTTATTATTTATAGAAGTAATTTTTATTTCAGTCAACTATGAGGTGCTTGTAACTTGTGTGTTGCATTTGATCATGGACGTAGTACAATAAAGTCAGCACCTTGGGTCTTTTCACTAATAATCCTTACTCAAATTCTGCCATAACTCACAATTAAAGCAGTGTGCCAAAATTAATGCCTCAACAATGAAATTCTTATTCATCAGCCCAAGTAGTATTACAAAGGTTACTATCGCTTTGACAACATATCGCGCCGTATTCACAGTAGCAAGCGTATCTCATTTTCCATTACTAGTCAGCACAGAGTTATTTCAACATGCATGGTGCCCGACTAAAATCAACAATTAAAAGAAAACTAACTTAAATATGATTTTCACATTCATGACACATTCCACGGTTATGCTGTCACTGCAAGTGACTAACAGCGCAAGACAAGTTGAACACAAGTGTTGTCAGACACTCGTTACTTCATGGTTACAAGAATATTGTGCCATGTGTGAACTACTAAGCTTGTTGTCATCAACACAAAATACCTGGCAGTTTTGCAATTAAAGAGTCCAACATACCTACATTGTTCAACAATGAGCTAGAACTGATCATTATTCAGCCACAGTTAGGAAGGTCTATAAGTAATTAGGTGATAGGCATAGCGTTATTATAAGATAAAATGAGCAGATGTAAAACAGATTGCAGTAAACCTAGAATACCTTACGTTGTCTACATAGAAGTGCCAGAAAAGTTGTCTACTCTTTTAAGTATTTTTGATAAAGAACTAAAAAACGGTAGAAGCATGAATCATTGTATTTCACTTAAACTTTATAAGTAATCGTAGAGAACTCACGGAGTCCGCGTAGAACATCGCCTTCAGCATCAGCAAACGTTTTGCCTTGCTCCAAGGTAACAAGTTTTGATAGCTCGTTCTGGAAGCAAAATGCACAACATCTAACTAAATGCATAAGATAATGCCTACATCATAGCTTAGTCAAGATTTGTCATGGTGGCGATCTGGTTACCATGATACAATACCAGGTAATGTTGATCCAAGATAATCTGATAACCATGATACAATACCAGGTAACCTTGATTCAAGATAATCTGGTAGATTAGATTATATGTTAGTTTAAGCCTCCCTAACCACTGAAAAAAAAAGTGTTTTGAAGAGAGGAAGGAGGAAGGCACCAATTGGTATGAATATAAGAAAATGCAGAATCTGTGCAGAAGGGGCATAGAAACAAAAAGTTAAGAAAGAAGTTCATGAAAGAAGATAAAAGTTGAAGAAAGTAGTAAGTACTGAAAAACAGGACTGCAGTGAACCAAAAAAAGATGGTCCTCAACATAACAAACAAGATTTTATTGTAAAAAAAAAGAATGCCTACCTAACTCTCAGCTTGGGCCCTTACACATTTTCCACCTGTGAGGGGAAATAAAAAAAATTCATCCACAAACAATTTCTAGAAATAGAGTTTAATCAAAAATGTAGTCCCAAATTTGTGACGAGTAACTTAGCACTACAATACAAAACATGGAATTGTCAGTTATTTGACATAGTAGCCTATGACCAAATTGTACACACAGTAACAAGTTGACCAATATGTAGTGTTCTTTCATTAGAAATGCTAAAACCAATTCAAAATACCATTGAATAGGGGGCACTTTGTAAGTTTGTACAAGCAATGAAAAATTTAATTGAAAATTGACTAGATTTGGATACTTACAAAATAAAAAAATGATCCCAAGCAAGTGACTTGAACAACATATTTTCAAATTCTAAATAATTACACTTACTCAAAAGCTTGAGTAGCAAACATATTTGAAAGCACAGCACAAATAGCCAATGGAAAAGGTTTCAACAAAAATCACAGATTTCTTTTGAATAAAATAAATCCATTTCCCTTTGACTACATTGTGTAGGGTGAAGTACTTGGCATTCGTCTGTTGTGGATGCTCATTATCCCTTTGAATACATTTTTAGCAGTTATGATGTTAAAGCCTCTAGTAATATGAAACTGAAATTATTTAGAAGTTAAAACTGTTTATATTTTATTTCAGAAACCATTCTGACACTCAAATAATATTTAGATAATTATTACCAAGATGTTGAGTCAGAACATTAACAAAAAACACAGATTCCTCCTGAATAAAAAGAAATCCTTTCCTCATTGAAAACCATATATCAAGGTATAGAGTCGAACCATGTTGCTTTTGATGAGCTGCTGGTACTTGAACATGAGCTGCTGCCTGGTGAGCACTGATGTCTGTGACCAGGTTTTGAAGGCCTCCACTGCAGCAGTGCCGGCAGCCTCCATCTCTGCTGCTGTGGCACATGGAACTCTTGTCACCACCTGCAATATACAAAGCATTAAAGCATGGGCATGACAGTAAATAATTCAAAATTCAAGCATTAGAATTTATTATAACACAAACCAATAAACCAAATTTGACACAATAAAATGGCTCAGCATATCGACTACCTTTACGTAGTTGCTGAGCTAAGGATGCAAGTAACCGGGTTGCATAAAGAACTCAACTGCTCAATTACATTTCTATCCTTTCAATGAAGCGTGAAATATTGTATTATATTTTATCAGGTAAAAATATTTCTTAAGAAAGGATAATAAAATAATAGGAATGCTACACATTTATGTTGGTGTGTAAATGAGCAATTTACATAGTGGTACACATGTGTACCAAAACATAGTGTACATGTTGAATGAAGGCAAAAACTACCAGAGCATGTAACACTAGTGCAGGGAACATCTTACCTCATTAGTTGCTGGGTTGTGGACATCTAGAAATTTATCAGATTTGCTTTCCACAAACTGCCCATTGATGAAAAGCTTTGTAGTAGGAGCTGCTGATGCAAATCCTCTTCTGAGCAGAGCCCCTGCACTCAACATGGTCTGGAAAAAAATCAAGTTAAAAATGAACATCAGTTTTTTGTAATATAACTTATGGTACCTGATATTTCACACCAGTTACAATTAAAATATTTATATTGGAGCATTACATAAACTATAACTGTTTGTATTGAAAAGGATTCTAATCATGAGGATTACAAATTACAAAATGTTAAAAATTCTGACAGAATTATGGCAAAACTGTCAATTCCAAAGTTCAGTAACCTACTCCCTAAGAATGTCCCATGCTTTTAGGTAACAAAGTGAAGTTCAAACAAATGTTCACTTTACTGCATAATAGTTTTTCAAAATGCTTAGAAATTAGCTAAAAAATTTTTTAATAAAAAATAAAAATGTATTTATAAAAAGTTCATACATGTTTAATAAAGGCTTTATAAAATTAGTATACATATTGATCTAATATTGAGTGAAGCTAAAATAACTAAAAATAGTACTAAGGCATTTTTATTTGCTCTGGTTAAAAGATATCAATTTAAAACACATGGGCAATAATGTACTAAATTAATATCACATAAAACACCAACTGAATGAGTCTGAATCTGAAAAAATTCATTACAACCATTAAATTGTATTACACTTTTTGTAATAATATTACACATAAGTATAATTATTTGGTCAATATTGAATTTAGGCCTTTCACGGAAATAATAAATTCGGTTCCAAACAATCACTTAAGGAACACATTTAAAAACGTTTTACACTAATGACATTCTGCTCGCCGATGCGTTATTTTAGAGATATAACAATAACTACGTTCAGATAGGAATAACATTATATGGTCGGTTGCTTACTCGCCGCATTGTTGGGTGACGCCCACTTTTCTGGCGGGACACGCCCACTTCTTGGTGGGAAATGAACACGGCTCGGTTTGGGCGAATTAAGGTAAGCTATTTTAGGTTGATTTATGTTATTTTAGGTTAGCTTATTAAACTAACCTACCATAACCTACCCTAACCTCACCCATCGTTACGTTAATACCGTATTACAGCATATTTACGTGTCCGCTCCTTCACTTTTATATACGAAGTTCTTATAAATTCAAAGTTGAATAACTCAAAAATAACGCATCAGCGAGCAGAATGTCATACGTGTAAAACGTTTTTAAATGTGTTCCTTTAGTGATTCTTTGGAACGGAGTTTCAAATTTCCGTGAAAGGCCTAAATTCAATATTGACCAATTATTTTGAGTAGCTTTATAAAAAGACTATTTAGTAATAAGAACGGTTACACTCCAAAATTTACTGAACTCATATTTTACTGCATTGAAGAAGAATCAAAGATACTTCAGTCATGATACAATCAAATGACAAGTTCACTTCTGCAATGAAGAGCATTTAATACAAATTATCACCTGACAGCAGTATGTATACAAATTCTTTTCTAACTTTTCAGCCTTAAAAAATAGTTCAATTTCCTCACGTGTAAGTTTGTTTAGAAATGCTCCTAGCATTTTTGTACTAAAACGCAGTAATTCATTAAAATTTATATTTCTGTCTAATCAGACAGAAAATTTCTGAACAAACTTTTGCGTGAGTAAGTAAACAAGTAATTCATCTCTTAAACTTCAGCTAACAATAGGAGATTTTATGACTTAATATGGTAACATTTCATCATTTGGTGATCTGTGGGTTACTTAGGTTATTAAACTAGCTATTTACCAACTAGCATTTCCTCCAGTTACTTAGGTTACACTCCAGTTACACTCCACCATAAATTAGAGCCTATCGACTTTAAAAGCTGAAAATAAATTTTTCTATGAACACTTACAGGTGTTATTTTGACCAAAGTTAACATATTTTCGGTAAGCGAAGGCAAATTTCCCTTAAAAAATTCACGTAGCAACTAGTAAATCCAGCAGTACAGTCAGCTGCGGTCGGTTCAAACTTGGTGTGGTGCACTCAACATAGAGTTTAGATCCGTGGTTTAGATCATGGTAGCGTGGTTTAGATATACTGCCGAGACGCTTGAACTCGACTAGTTTGGCTCCGACCTTGAGCACCTCCTCCGCTAGCAACCAATCAGAGCGAGCCCATATTCATGAAAGTTTAATATTTACTGACAAAACACTCTGCATATATGCTTCCAGCGAAGAATAAATTATTAAAGTACCAATACATAACCACAAATATTAAATAATTAAACGTTGCATTTTATACCATTTAATGAAATGAGTATTTTTTTCGCACAGTGTAATCTTCAACTCGATATGTGTTGTGTTAACAATCGTACGCTGCTTTCTTGAATGTGATGAAGTGTTAGATTTCGCAATAATTTTACTTGTGTTTTTTAAATTCATCTACCAGAATACCGTTTTGACCTATCACGTACCAATCCACCAGCAAACCTAATGACAAGCTACAAGTTTGTGATAGGTATCATTTCTGCTCAATGCGCGAAGACATTAGCAATTACTTTTAAATAAAATCTTAGTCAATTCTCTATCTACTGCTATAATAAACAAGAGTTTTTCAACCAGAGCGGATGTGAGGCTTTCTCTGTAATTCCGTATTGAATAATTTCACACATATTGCACGTGAGTATTCAAATAACAGTTATAATAAAATTCATTAAATTCTCTATTTGACCCCCATACAAAATATTTTACTCAACCTAGGAAGAATACAAGAAAGTCAGGGTCTCCTCACGAGAATCAACATAGCTATTACATATAAAATTTGTGTATGTTTACCAACTAAGGATCTTCAAGCAAATAAATTTTGGAAACCTGTATTAGGTATTTTACGTATCAAATTTAAAGGAAGTAAACTGTTTTTTTTTGTTTCATTTTATTTTACAAAAATTTGATACACTACGAGGCGGAAGCAATATCAAAGACTATTGGCTACGTCAGTCCGGAATTTACCTAGCTCGAAGTGGCGGGAGAGAGTGCCAATCTACTAAAAATCTACTTTTTCGAGGGCCGTGCAACTGCCAATCAACTACCCTTAGGTAAGACAACTTGTATTTTTGCCGAATTCGAGTAACTGAAAATTATTTGAACGTTCCACTTAATGAGAGACCTAATTTATTATCTACCAATACCTATTGGGGAAAATTCGTAAACCAGTTTTGATTGAACTCATTTTTGGTGTTATTTTTTCTTTTTGGCTTAGACTGCAAATTCGAAAGCAGAATAAATCGTCAATTTAAGGGCTGCGAGTGCAAAACGGGAACTTTCCGGAAGCTATTGTTTTGTAGGTCATAGAAGAGTGGGAAAGCTTGATGATTCTCTGTCACTCCGTAATGAGACCTGCAACTCAGAGCGCAACGTCACGCCATGAGACAATCCTTTTCTAGCCAACGCCTGGGCGCTTCGGTAATAGAATAGCGGTCCCTAATTTCGTCGGAACGGATATTTTGTCGCTAAAACCTGCACGACAATGCCACTTTAATTTACTTGAGGAGCTACACACCACCTGCTCCCATTTTGTTCTTTATGCTGGATACGATGACGTAGAACTATCTATTCTCAAATTAAAACTATGAAAAAACGATAGGCAAATGTTTCATCCAAGTATTAAAAACAAGAACGACAAAGAATGTGTCGATATCTCAGAGACACAACCATTGTTTTCAGAAACCTATTTGAATGCATACAGTATCAAAATTAACCCTATTTTTTAGCACACCTTATTCCCTCCGCCCGTTCCCGGACCAGCGCATAAACAGAATGCATTTAGCCGCCTCGCTTCGATGTCGCCACACGGCGCATAGCGAAAGACCTTCGCTGTTTTCATTCGGAGTCACGCATTACGCCTGCGCAGCGGTTGTAACTTTAATGTGCAATGCGTGCGGCATGCGTGGCTATTGTCGTCCGTGGTTTGTTTCGAATTAATAACACTGCAGAAAAGCACTAACCTACGCTGTTCCTCGCCTGCATCACGAAAGTATGCTTAGAATGTACGCCTTTCTGGCCGCCGCTCTCCTCATCTGTATAGAAATTGCTTGCTTTAGTTTAACACTCGGCGGTCAGCGTCGAGAAAGTTTATGTAGACTCGTGAGTTTCTTTCTCCTGTGATTTAACGGGTAAATTAGCATTACATGTTCATGCTGAAGTGTAGTCATTAGGGGATGCGAATAATGATGTGAATAATGTAACAGCGATTATGGTAGATAATCGCAACGGTAAAGAAGCTTTTGTCATACCTGAAGCGGCGAGAGAGTTATTTGGTCGAATTGCACGTCAGAAATTTGCAGATTAATGGAAAATATGGAAATGAAATATCTTACAAGCCTGTGCGTGACTGAGTGTTAAAAGGCGTTGATTCAATGCATTAAGAGAAAGTAATGAGAAATTATGAGAAAGCAATAAAATATTTTATTTTCCAGGAGATTAGACAACAAGTTAGTGAATAATTCTTATTAGCACCTTATTTGGAATACGATATGACAATGCATAGTAGCTTATTATAGCACTGAGCCCGTTTTCTTAGAATGAATAAGCAAGAATTTACACGGAATTTGCAATAGGGATAGGGAAGTACTAGTCAGTACGTGCGCTGTTTCTGTACCTGTTTATTAAGCAATACTAAAATTAATTTGAATTCTTATTCAAAATCCCACTTAGAAGCACACAGGTGAAGAGTCTAGTGAGACAACATTCTATATTAATATTAGAACCTCTTCATGAAGAAACATGCATTAAAATTATAAAAGAAACGCAGCGTTGATATAAATACGTATGTATATATATATGTATACTAATAAAGCTCCTTAAATTCTCAATCTAACACATATTACAGTTTTTTTACTCAACCTAGGGAGAAGGGAAGAACGTCAGGGTCTTTTCACGATCTATATATTATATTTTGTATTATATGCATATATTTACTCTGTTTCGTCACTATGTTCATTATAGTTAATGTTTTTTAAACGTGTATAAATGATACTTGTATTTGTGGCATATGTTCGTGACCGATATTTGCAGGGATCCGAAGTACGATTGTACCATTTCAACCAGCGTTCTGGGCAATCATAATAGATCCTTTATAAAAACTCAGGTCGATTCAGCGTTCTTTTTTACAAACTGTGCACTCTGTCGGCCTCATTCTCAGGGACATGAATCTTTTGGATGAAGTATAGAACTTAACGATCTACTTGTAAGAGAGATCGCTCTCTCATGTCAACTCACGGCACCGTCAGGTACATGCATATATTCCTTCGTTCCCGCAGGACTAATGGGATTCTCATTACAATTCTGGCTGACTGATAATATTATTTGATTAATTAATGAGTTTTATTCGATTAGCACCAACGCTTATCCTCAAATGGATACGTTTTTTGACTTGAAACTTTTCAAGTTTTGTGTTAAATTTATTATTTTTGCTTCTATAGTTTTTTGCGTGTGCTTTGTCTACTGTAATTCTCTCTTGAGCTTCATGCTCAGTCTACTGTACTTCATCTTTCAAAAACATCTCGGATAGCTGTGTGCCTGCTGAACTGAACGAATCGGAACCAAATTTCCCATCACCACGAACTTTAAAAATACTTGAACTTGATCACATTGCCTGAAATTTTCTCAATTTTATTATCAGAATAAATTATATATCTTTCTAAATTCTATATGTAAGAATCGAGCCGTTTACTAATTCTTTAAGAAGACAAAAATAATTACCGTGTAAAAACTCTTATACTCGCGAATACCATTGAAGTAGCTTGGATTAAATCATTCCTTTAGAATTCTACCTCAAATACATTTCTGAGAGTTCATTTTATCATTCATGCATGAACGTTTCTTATAATCTTCGGACGCATGAATAAATAACGATGGGATATCGTGCTTCAGTCTATCTATATATATATATCTGCTTCACATCACAAAAGTTACAGATCACACCCTAATTCACTCCAAACTGCTTACAAGTACCATTCAGGAGCCGGATTTTAAAACAATCACTGTTGTAGCAGTCAACCGTCAATTTGGATGTTAAAATTTCTCATCCACTTTTTAAATGAAAGCTGCACTAAAATTAGCTCTCAAAACTGATCGAAATAAATTTAGCAATGCTTAAATCATTTACATCAGTTTCAACGATTGGTATATTGCTGTAGGACAGGTATAAGCGTCAGTCGTAGTCCCTCACTGTGTTTGCATTAAAAACTGCGGAAAACGGTTCGGAAGTCAAATAAGTACAGCGGATTTCCGAAAAAAAAATACATCATTTAAAGGGAAATCATAAGTTGTAGGAATTCTGGTCGAGGATCCGTGATCAGGAGCCCTAGCGAGGGTCCTCACTATTTTGCGGTGCAGTGTCTACCTTGCTGTGAGTAAGGTAGGATGTGCGCCTGTTTCTCCTGGTGACCTCAATGAGCGTTCACTCCTAGCTGTAGTGATCCACCTGAACGCATCGTGAGCCTGAAACTTTTCCTTTTTAGCGTTTTCACAACTATTAAAGAGCAATAGAGTGCACTATCTGCAATGTAGGCACAGATATACGCTCTGAAACGAGAGCATGTGGTGAAAAGCTTGGAAAGCATTTACGGAACGCTCGCAATCTGTTTACTTGCCAAATAACGGGATCCGCGGGTCTCTGTGGCCTGAGGCGCTCAAATCTACTGAAAATCGTGGCATTTTGATGAAGTAATCTAGTGACCGGTGAGCAAGGAGTGGGGATTGAACTATGTATTTATGGTATGGCTACACATACTTTTGGTTGTTCTAGCTCTTAGATGGATTTTCTTGAAAATTCTCATCTAGGTCGCAAATATTTTTTTTTTCACCCTACAGTAATGCTTTCTGTAATTGAAACGTAAATTTAAATAACTACGATCTACAAGGAGAACATAAGCTCAGTTGCCCAGAGCTACAATTACCCACACACAACATGCGTGTGATTTTCCCGGGTGTTCTGACACTGGAATTTTTCATCGCGCACTTTGCCTCTCATGGATGCGCTTCTCCCATTTACGTAACTCTACAGGACATTTATCTGCCTATGATGTTTCTTAGTGGCTTTATTACAACGATGCACAGTTTCTCACTATCTTGAATGAAACTTTTGTACAACACCTGAATTAACTGGAGGAAGAATAAACGAATAGCGAACGTTAAAAATGATTGAGTGACGCTAACGTGCGTTATGAGACTGGAATTGAAAGATAGTAATTTAATATTACACCTGAGATACGCACACTGATTCATAAATTCATGAATAAGATTAAATTTTCGACGCACTCACGTTTATTGAGTATGCTAAAATTCTATATTTCTCGCTTCATTTCATTTAATTTAATACGTATTTCGGTTCTTGAGAGTAACCTGTTGTCATATTTTAATTTCTCTATTGGCTACTTGTACTTATTAGCTATCCGTAATTCATGGTTTAGTTTCCTTGTTGTTCTTGTGATCATAAGTCAAAAGGTTACTTCGCATCACCCACCTAACGCAGGCTCGAGCTAAACCTGAGCCCTGGATCTAATTTTAACCTCGAACCAATACGTGCAATTTTTCCGCTCTGATTAATCTAACTTTGTTTTACTCCACGTAACCACCATAACCTTGTTCAACTCATGAAGAAAAGTCGTAAATTAGAACTATTAAGTTCCGACAAATAATTTGTGAGTACCTTTACGTACAAATTTTTATTTTGATTGTCGGATCCTCTAATTGAACCTCTTCCTTTTCTACTTGATGTACGTTTACTCTGTCCTTTAATGATTATAGAGCGTAGTACTTTCATTGTACTACATACTAATAGTACTATTAATTCATAAAGCTACGTACTAATAGTACTATTAATTCATAATACTACATACTAATAGAACTACATACCACTTTGTTATTTCATAGTACTTTCATAATTACAGAGCAGTACCTTTACCCGAGTCCCGACCTCGGACTCAATTGCTTGCCCAACAATAGGAAATTTTGGCAAGTGGGCGTTGCTTGCTTGAATTCTTTACCCTCAGAGCTAACCCGTTGATTTCAGTGCTGACGAGCGATGCATGCATGTTCAAGTTAACATTTCCTACTGAATTAATGAGTGAATGTGCAGGAAATCAGTAACTAGACGTACAGGAATAGTTATTATGTAAGCTAATCGATTTTAGAGCTCTCGAATGCACGCGTGCAGTGATCACTGTTGCATATATGTTACGCGGGCTACACACTCAATTGAAAGGAAGCCTTGCATCTGAAGAAGTCCAACATTGGCAGATTTCACAATACCGCATTGCAGTAGCAAATTTCTCCAGGCTCAGATGGCTACCCTAAGATCTCACAATTTGGAAACACACCGAACACATTTGAGTCGATTTCACCCTCACAATGAAGTAATAAATCTTCTCAGGCTCAGACGGCTACCCCAAGATCTCACATTTTGAAAAGACCCCCAACACACCGAACCTTGGTCGATATCATACTCACAATGATGTAAAAAAAACTCATCAAACTGAGACGTCTACTTCAACATCTCACATTTTGGAAACGCCCCTACGACCAGACTTCGTTCTCAGCAGCCGAGAGGAGACAGGCAAGTCCGGGTGCAATACGATGAGACATCCGGCCTTTCATGGTCGGTTCTGCCTCCAGCTGTCGCTCTCTTCTCCGTCCGCCAAACTCCAGCTGGCTTGCGAGTGTCCCCTCAGCAATTTCACACCAACACTTTGCTGGCAAGTTAACACTTAACACTGCTGGGCAAAAAGTTATTGTTCATTTTTGGCTCAGTGGGTCAGTGTTCTTACAAAAGAAATTGGTTCGTTGCAACCTGCGTGCGGATTGGGATCGCGATCAATCTAAATCTGGACTAGATTGCATGACGAGAAAAAATCGGGTTGTTGCGATTTGCTAGCGATTTTGGATGATGATCAACCTGAATCTAATCTAGATTATAATTTACATTTGAAATTAGAAACTTAAGAATTCATTTGCATGCAAAAATCAATTTAAAATCACTCTATGCATACTAATTCATTTGAATGCTATGTAATAACACGCATTTCGGGAAAGGAACAATGATAATAAAATAGCAAAAAACCATTAATTGTTAATATTAAACAATAAATGGTTATTATTGATAACTCCAGGAACAATATCTGTTTTCTCACTTCTAACACGAATTAAGAGTATAATTAGATTGCAAAACTACATGAAAAAGATGCTGGTAAATCAATAACTAGGTTGGCTCCTACAAAACTGGCTAGGTTAGTGTCTGCCGAACGCAGGCCGTGCTCTCATGCACGTCCTCGCCGGTTTTTTTCCCACGGCTCAGCCTTGCGATTTTAATCACTAAGCTTCGGTAAAATCCTATTTTGATGCGTGCACTGCTTGTTTGCTTGCGACTACAAAAAACATAAGACAATAACGGTAATTTTAGTCCTTTCGATTTTAGATTCCTGGAAAAATGATAGGATGCACTGTTAATTTTCGAAGTATACGACATCATCGTAAGGACATCGTCGACTTATACGGACAAAATTGTTTCCTAAACATTCTCCGTGTTTCACAACTCAAATCAATCACGATTTTTTCAGGTAACTGAGACTATCTTTGTATATAATTCATATTAAGTGTGGTTTGCACCCTACGACCTGATGTTTCTGTGTATAAGACGATATTCTGTATGCAGAACTAGAAGATCACCTGTAGTTTGTTCGACCGAAAGAAGAAAGTTTAATTTGTAGCAGCATCTAACTTTGCTGACACTACCTCGAAAATAATGGTGCGGTTACCAAGGATTTTTTCATGAGAGAGATCGCTCTGTAAGCGCTACCGGACGCGCGCGTGCGTAGAAGGAAAAAGTTCAAAGTGCCATTTTTTTAGCGTCCCTTCTGGGCAGTTACTGCATGGGGATCCTCCGGCTCTGCTGCTCATGTAAATCCCATCCTTGTCTTTTGTAAACTGGACACATTGTCCTCGGGCAACTGAGCCAGGATTTCTCTTTGCCATTCAAGAACGGGGTACGAACACCAAGCGTTCAGAGTATGAAATTCCCCCTTTGTGTTTCGACTGCTGTTGAGGTTTCCGATCACCTGCGCAAAGCCCCATGCATTGTAAATTGTGTGTAATGTAATTAGTCGTTATATTTCTTCACGTGTATTTGCTGCGATGGGAAATTTTTGTACGAATCACGGAAACGCACGTCACGGCTTGGTTACATACGTGGTTTGGGGGTTCGGTAATTTGCACTATACACCAGGAGCAGCCGTGAGTTAGATTCCCATTCATTATCATCACCGTGAGGAGCTCTTTCCATCTTTCAATTTAAAGCTTTAAACCATCCGTTTTTTCGCTTTCTGCTCAATCATACGAATGCAAATTTTGGTTCAGTCACACTTGGACAACTTTCAGCTCAATCATCTCAAACGATTGGTTTGACATGATTTCGTATTCCTGCATGGTTTAGTGTTCCTGTTATTTCGAGTTGAGGGCTTTCAGAGATCCACTTCATAAATCTGAATTATTGCATTGATTAGCCGATACGTGGTAATAATTTGGGTATATCATGTCTTTGGCAGTACACGAGGGTGCATTTATTTCACATACAAAAAGAATCAATGTCGCTTCTTTTAGACTAGATACATCCGCCACACGAAGTAATAAGCTTATTTCAAAGAAATTTTTCACAGGAGACGAGTGTGTATGTTGTATACATTAAAGTGTGTATGCTGTATTAGAACTGAAAGTTCATGCTATTGTTAACTAAGAGATGCTCTGTGAGATAGTGAGCCATGAAATATCTAATGACAGACCTGTGACTCATGAGAGTACAATCGCTGCCGAGCTACAGATGACTCTCCATCTTTTTGGAATTTGAACGTTTTACTTGCAGAACGGACTAAATGTAAATAAAGTACTGCCCTATGTATGCTGCAGCTGAAACCCCCGCTATATTTTTCTCTAACAGCGCACGTGTTGCCTCGTAAAAAAAGACAAAACTATAATTTTCCCGCTCTCTTTAAAGTTTAATTTTAATCTGAATTGTTTTAAGTTCTGATGAAATTTAATGGCATTTTATTATGTGGCAACATGCTCACGAGGTGGTTTCGTAACTGCACCTGACATGCAGCGTGGTCAAGGACCCTCTCGTGCTGCAGTGAAAACCCGCCCTGGTACTTCAGGAATGGCTGCAAGGGCGACTGTCTTAAGCGAGCGACGCATCATCTCCGTCAGACTTTTGTCACTTGGGCATATATGTTTTTGGCTGTTCAAGTATAGCTCTTGCATAGGGCGGCCAAAATTATAGATGCAAGGCGGAAAAGTTAGACTGGGATGCAGCTCAAGCGTCTTCTGTTTCTACAAATACGTCGCGCACTGACAATGAGCTCCGTTCTTCTACACGGCATTGTCACCTCCGTGCGTCAACCGCGTTCGCTGAATCATTTCTGTCAAGATCAGGCCAGAAGGTCTAATTATCTCGGCGATGAGTGTTGCATGGCACTGCATAGCTCGCTCTTTTCACTGACGTGTACGGCTAAACAGAATTGATCTCCGCACACTCTTTTACCTTTGTTCTCATAATTACAGCAGACCGAGATCGCTCTAATAAGGCCTTTGTTCCTGTAATTGCTGCAAGCCGCTCTGTCTCAGAAGTGACGAGAAATTTTCTTCATCTTTAGATAATAAAGTGCTTGCATGTCCAGCTTTCGCCAGCGGTTACCTTGCATTATTTACGAGAGGTTTCTCTTTCTACTCTCATGAAATCTTCTCGCCTCACGTAAGGCTAACCGTTTCTCTTCAGAATTTCGTTTGCATTAGCTACCGCAGCTCGTTCACAGCTGCCATCAAGAGCGCGTACTGTGTGCGTAATGCTGGCATTCGCTGCATGGTTTCGATGGCATTTATCCTAAGATTTTTACAGGGTGTTCCCAAAAAATGTTCTCACTCTTTGACTGCCCAGTACTCATGCATTTAACTTTGATGTAAGTGTTTATTGACGAGTGAGCAATTTGAATGGGTTCAGTTAAAGAAAAGAACATAAAATATAGGAAAATTAAATATCACGAATGAAAACATAAATACACCTGAAACAAAAATAATAAATACGTGAGGATTGTCAGTCAAAGGATACGTTCCTTTCTCGGGACCCCCTGTAGTTAATTACTAGTAACGTGCGGGTCAAAGTGTGAGAGCTCCTTTAAACAGTTTTCAGATAATACAAATAGAGAGTGGAAAAACCTTTGAGTCATCATATAGATAGCAGTGCAGCTACATCTGCTTTCTAGATAATTTTTTTCAGCAGGGAAGTTTTTGAAATCCTGTAAAAGAGATTGGGACCTACAGTGCTCCGTCATGCACCAAACTGCTCAACCTCGATGCTAGCTCCTCAAGTTTACTGAACTGTCGCTCTGTGATGCGGGTACAACACCCTAACATTTTCTATATCGCAAAAGCAACCAATTAAAATGAACTAAAACGGAGCATCTCAGCTGAACACAAACGGAATTTCCCTGCTCTGCTTCATAGAAAATGCTGGATTTTCGTTATTTTGCTGCTCTGCTTCATAGAAAATGCTGGATTTTCGTTATTTTGCTGCTCTGCTTCATAGAAAATGATGTGTTTTCGTTACTTTACTCCACCGTTTTCAAGAAAATATTAGATTATCGCTATTTTACTTATCTGTCGTGAAAGAAGTATTGGATTTTTGCCATTTTACTTCTTTGTTTTGAAGGAAATATTGAATTTACATGACATGACAGTAGATATGAAGTGTAGTGACATTTTCTGATAGTGTTTCAAGTACTAAGCATGTTAAATTGCATAGTTTGGATTCATAAGCCTTAAAATTTGACATGCTGGAGGAACATATACATGCAGTTAACTTAATGTGTCTGACTTGAATTCCTAGCTTTAAATTTTTTTTTTTTTCAAATGAAGCCTTCATATAAATGAATGAGGTAATTGAGTAGCGAATGCACATAAGTATTAAAATTGTAATGAGCAAAGTAGGACACGTACATATAGACAAAGTACACACAGGACATGTACTCGCAGGACACGCACACGCAGGACACGCACACGGATGATACACACAACAGTCCAAGTGCCGGCCACGGAGATAAAAAGCCTGGCCAGCGCCTAGTCTGACACGCGCGCCTCGTAGGGCTTCTCGTGACGTGACCTGGTTGTGTTGTTGTTGTTGCTTCTCGTGACGTGGCGCTGTGTCTCTGTGACGTGACCTGGTTGTGTTGTTGATTTTGCTTCTCGTGACGTGAGGCTCTGTCTCTGTGACGTGACCTGGTTGTGTTGTTGTTGTTGCTTCTCGTGACGTGACGCTCTGTCTCTAGGAGGTCACGTGACCTAGTAATTGTTGTTGATGTTGTTGATGTTTTTTTGTTTATCGAGTTATGTCTCATGGTCGTAAGCATGCGTTCTCTTGCTTATTGCACACCGTGCCATGGTCTTGAGCATTTCGCCTCACAGTTTCTGGCACGTGTGCATAGCAGCGCATGTTGTCTAAACATCGTCCACCTCAACACTATGCAGGCGTTGTCATTGTCCGCTGGCCAGCATAGATTGCGGTCAGTCTTGTGTGACTTGGTTTCTCTGAGGTATCTGTGTTGAGGTTTCTCATCTAGAGACACATAAATGGAAATACTTAAAATATTAATTTTACATTGGTTCTTCTTTTTATCTTACGCGTGAGATTCCCTAAGAATCGACCTATGGGAAATATAGGCCTCTCATCTTTGTGTAATTACCCACTGTTGATAGCGTGTAATTTGTGTGTTCAATTTCTGTGCGGAAACTTGCGCGTCTACTGCAGCGGGTTTGTGTCCAGGTCAAAGCTCGTTCTAGAGCGACTGCTTCGTTTGCTGTGTTGATAAACGAAGTGCAGCTGAATGTTGTACTGCGTTGTCTCATGGCACCTTCATGGTGTGTAGCGTCATGGTAGGGCAACTAGTATGTACCTTATGTACCTTTATCTCATGGTAACTACAGCGTCGTTGTAGTCCAACTGAATGGTATATATACATAGTGTTATCTCATAAGAGTTACATGGTAAATACTTCATAGCAACTACATGGTGTATATATAGTGTAATCTCATAGCAACTAGATGCATGGCATCCATCGTTATTGAACAAATACTAGGCAGGATACACCGTTTTTGCAGAGAAACAACGCAGGATACACCTACATTTTTTTAAAGAAACTATATTATATTGGACGCTATGTCAAACATCTTCGTGGTGTACAGCATTATGGTAACCATCAGCCTTCACACGGTACTACAATTCCGAGAGACAATATAAATACCGTCTTTGGACATAAGTCGTGTCTTGTATGTGCTGCACATTGTGAGTCCTGCACGAAAGCAAGAAGATTCAAGAAGACTTGCACCAAGACTCACATCGCGTGTAACATGAACCAAGTAGCCGTTTCCTATTCTCGCCTCTAGAAACTCATAATGACCGCCGGCATTGGGGAGGAAATCGTCCGTCGGCTGCAGCAGCTTCCTCCCTCTTCTGATACGTAGCGCTTTGCGCGGCCTTCCGTAGGGTCCTATATCTTCCAGGTCTTGCTCTACTACCTCCGACATCCGTGCGCTTCAAAAATATTAGCAGGCGAATAATAGCTGAAGTAAGTTGTGTCCGTCATGACGCGGTGCATTTGTTCCGTGGACGTGTGTTGTTATCTATGAACTCATTTCGAGGGATTTTTCGCGGATTTGATGCGAGAAATCCTATCAAAGATCTCCGCCATGACCGGAGTAGGTGGCCGTCATGCAGTCAGCGCCGCATTCACGGGGCTGGCAGCGCTTGGGCTTCATATAGCGGGCGGCGCAAAAATGTCCACTTTACTCTCACGTAGAAACCGCCGCTGTCGTTAAATGTTTATTTCTTGGCATTCATTCATCGGATTTCCTGATAGCAATATTCTTAGGCGTGAACGCACTGAGAAATAAATGCGCAATGGTGACGCATAATGAAAATATTGATCAGGTTCCTAATAAGCTGTAAGAAAACGGTTGCGATAATATTGTGCCAAGATTTTGCGTAGATTGAGTGCTTAAGTAGAAACCGTGTCGCGTATGATTCAGCAGGTACGATACTGTACTCATGCTCTTCTGAAACTGGAACGTCCAAGTGTGTTTATTTATGTGTGGTTGAAATTATTTAAAATTAATCAAAGAATATTTGAAATAATTTGTCCTCGTAAATTTACCACGTGCAAAAAATTGGCAATAAATGCTCGGATATCATTTCAACTAAATTCGCAAAAAGCAATAAATCTCAAGTACGACAATGAACTTACACTCAAATAGGGACTTGCGTACGAGACAAAAACTATAAGAGCTCAAGAATCTGACGAGCCGAGACTCAGAATCCTCTAAGCCATTTTGTGTGCGATGTGTCATTGCGAAGTGCTGCTTTGTGAGGGAGTTCTTCGGCTCTAGTTTTTGCTGGAGGTATAGAGCTCTGTACGTTCCACGACATGCAGTCAAAACGGGTCATGGAATCATGGATTTCGAGAATACGCCCTTGTAATGTCATCGTCGTATAGGTCACAAAATTGGGGGAGCAAAAATTAACATCCCTCGCCATGTTCCAATCACACTGAAATATTTTACTCACCACACCGACTCCTCCCTTATTCTGCTTGATTTGCTTATTAGTTTTTTTGCGTGCATGGCTCGGAATTCGAGTATCCTGCATACCAAGCAGTTGGCCTTCACGACGAAGTATTTCCCGATATTTGCCCAGACGGTAGCTTGAATTTTGCTCAAGGGCATCGCAAAAGACGCTATTTAACTCACTTTATGCTTGCAAATCATGACCTGAGTTGC
The DNA here is from genome assembly GCA_014220935.1 of Platorchestia sp. MABIK. Taxonomy (NCBI): domain Eukaryota; kingdom Metazoa; phylum Arthropoda; class Malacostraca; order Amphipoda; family Talitridae; genus Platorchestia; species Platorchestia sp. MABIK. Next base: position 82,620 of record JACJUY010001080.1, on the reverse strand, counting down.
ATGGAACTCTTCATTATTTCATTCAGTTGAGATGAAGTACTCTGAAACATGCCTCACGACTCTCCGATGAAATTCTCGATAAATCTAGATAATGAATATTGTTGTCCAGCTACGCACCTTCACGATTGGCACTACAAAAAATTGCCATTTGTACAACCATTGTGCTATTTCAAAGTAACACTTGAGTGTTCTATTCACGAGAATTATTTTTCGTCTGATTAGAAAACAGGAGTAGTGCAGATGCCCCGTCAAAAATGAAGACTTTAATTCAAAGTTATATTCAGAGAAAAATCAATCGTGAAAGCTGTTTTATGAAGCTGTTTTGATGGAGTTGATTTTAGTAACCTTTTTAAATGCGTGTGATTTGTTCAAGTGATTTCTCCATTTTTGAGTTACGATTAATTTTGAAAAAAATTAAATCAATACAAATAAATTGCAATTCAAAAACAGAAACTTACTATTAATTTATTTAGTTCAGATTACCATCGTGTGACGGGCAACGGAGACAGCAAGCCAGCAACGTGAAAACAACCGACCGACAAACTGTGTTTTTGTTATGTTAGCAGCTTGATTTTGAAAATTAGCATTTCAGTAATTCATTTTATGCGCTTTCAAATTTACGTTTTACTGATATTTTCCGATTCTTAACAGTGGCCACAATTCTAAAATAAATACAATGCTGGTCTATAATGTTTCAATTTCCGAAATTGTTTTTCTAATAGATCTAATGTACGGAATTCTAATCTCTGTAATGGTAGAAGAAATATTTTTTAGCGCTCTTATTTCTTTCGAGAGCACGAACTCTAACGCCAAAATCGTAGCGATTTAGTTCCGTCTGCAGTTTTGACGTCTGATGCATCTTGAAAACGATCCCATACGCATATACATGTATATGCGTATGTACGTTTCAATATCGTTCAAGTGTTTTGCTGCACGGAATGCTATATATGCATGCTTTATCCACATATTTTCACATCTTTGTCTGCATTTTTTCTTTTATCAAAGGCCAAAGCTTGTGGTCGTTTCGCTTTTCTCTTCGCTTAGTTTGTTTTACTTTAATCACTTTTTTTAACTCAGAGTGCAATTCAAATTCAGATTAATGGACGTCCGACACGGGCATTTAGATCGCGCTATATACAACACGTTTCTAATGGCACAGTATATAACTTTCCATTAATAATTGGAATGAGTCATTCAAAACTGTCCTTCTAATTGTGATTTATTCCAAGTTTTTTATCCACATGCACTCTGTAATTTTGCCTGTAATATATTCTGGGTTACAACCCCTGCGCAATGATTATTACAGCACTGTGCCGTAATGATGAGCAATACATGCAGCTCTTCTGCGTACCCATTGCCTCAAAACTAGACCAACGCTCATGGCGACATGGCCTTAAAAGGAAGCTTTGCCTCTGCTTCGTGTAAATGTTGTTTGTGCCGGGTTTTAATACTTCTTAAACACTACGCCTTTTTCTTATTTTTCTTAAATTCCACTTTTCAAATGACGCTTGGTTTGATTAATGTTTCAGCAGGAGTTGAATGTTGTATGGTAAAGCGTTTTTAATAGTGAATGCTCTCTACACTTTTTACTACGAGTTACAAATTAATAAGAAAGAGCTTTTATAGTGCAAATTAACAGGTATTCTATAATGCAAATTACAAAGTTTTTATAACGCAAATTAATAGGTTTTTATGGTGCAAATTAATAGGCTTCTATAATACAAAAATGATACGTTTTTATAATGCAAACTCATAGGCTTCTATAATAGAAATGAGAAGGTTTTTATAAATAAGCACCGGTAACCAAGATACCTTGGACCAAGCCAACAAGGTTGGGGCTGGCGTGAGGAATAAGCTGAAAAAGTAGCAGTGAGAGAGGGGGTGGAGCGCAGGAACGCCCCTGCTGCAGCTTTGACTTTTGCAGCAAGGTGAAGAACTGGTCGTGACTTCACTGCTATGTGGCAACAAGAAGTTTCCCTGCCTATTGTTGGTCTCAACGTAATTGATGCATAAATTTTCTCTTCTTAATTTTTAATAACAATTCAATTAAACAGCATAGGGTTATGCACCATATGCGTAGGATTATGCACCAAGGTTAATTTTGAAATATTCATTATTAATGTAAAGTGAGTAAGGCATTACACAAAAGCGTATAGCCAATACGTTCAGAACTCATTACACATACGTGATTTGATTTAGAACTCATTATTCATTATTCTTCAGCTCTAATGGGGATCATAACTCAGGTTTTATGGAAACTTTAAGAGTTTGTAGGTGTGCGGGTAGGATCCTCGTATTCCTCTCGAAAAATTGAATGATTGTAGCTACTTTCATTCGTTTATGTACAGGACTAGAGTTGGTAAAAGACTAATCGAGCCGCTTACAACAAGATTAGCGGTAGATGAAGCCCGCGTTTGTGGTGAAGTGAAGGTTCACTAATTATGATAGAGACTGCTTTTAGATCCAGTTTTCGCTGTCAATGGAATGCGTGGCCGATGTGCAGAAATTTTGAAGGTTTTGATTTTGAAATCCCTGTTAAAAGGAACTTATCCCTAAAGCTTACCACACGAGGTCTTCCACTCCCACAGTAGCTGTAGCGTCAAAGCCTTTTGTGCTGCTCTGAGATTATGTCGCGTGACGTCGTTGCAAGGAAAACGTGAGCTCAGTGTCGCTTGGAGCCTTGGTTTACTGGGGCGAGTGGAGCTTTATAGAGCTGCTGTTCCGGCGAGCGTGTGAGATTTTATTGCCGCTACCATAACGTGCGGCCGCCCTCAATTTCAGGTTTGTGATACGTTTGTTAGTTTGTACATGATATACAAACTGTAGTTGTGACCGTTATTACCTATTTCTCATAAGTAAAATTTAAATTGTAGCGTTTTGTTTGAGAAAGTTTTTGTTTAGCAAGCGTTCCTCAGTTTCGCTGATGCAGGGATTATTTCAATCAGTATTTTCATTTTTGCAATCCTTGATATTGTTCACTAATTTTTAGCATAAAAATTAGCAAAGGAGCATCATTTCCAATGAGGCGTGAAACGTTTCTGAGCAGTGATGATGCTAACGCAGTCTAAATTCTTCCTATGGAAACGCTATTCTTCCTCAGAGATAACATGTTTCAGGAGGATGCAGCTATTGTATCTATGAGAATTGGTTCTCCCATGGGAAAGATGTGAATTCTTGAACTGAAAATGAGACAGGCCTTTATTTTTGAAATCGGATAGTGTGTCTTGTTATGTTATGAACGATGATTCTTCGGTTCATTACTATTTTTAAGCACATATTTCTTTTTTCAACTCTTACTTTGTTTCATAAACTTTTTTTAATCTTGCTATTTCTATGCTCAAGGAATATACTGCACTTGAGCACACTTGTGCATTGGCATTCCTTTACCTTAATTCCTAACTAAATGATGCCTTCCTCTTTTTTTTCTTCGGAACACATTGAATGTGGTTAGGGAGACTTAGACTAATTCATAATTTAGTCTAATCTTTAAAGAAGCAAATTTCCTCGTGAGGCAATGTCCTGTACCACGTCGTCCGGCCGCAGACCTTATTTTCCTTCTTCTTTTTATTCGTGTCATGGGAAGACGCTTTTTGGGTGACAACAACCACGCCTTACAGCCATATTGTAAATCCACTCTCAGGTAATTTTTCTCTTTTATTCACTTTTTTTCTTCGACTCCAAGCATACTTCTGCATGGAGACGAGCATGGCTGCTCGTGGCATCACACGCGATCTGCGGTGAAACGAAACCCGACTATAACAATAAACGCCATTCCACCAGCTCCCGAGACACTTGTGTGTATTTTCTGTTTTTGTACCACTTCACACTACTGTCAATGTGCGTACAAGTCACGTTTCTCATCGTTGTTACTAACTACTTGCCATCATACAACTATAAGCGACAAATTCTACCTACTTAAAAGTTATTTTGAATATCTGGCAGACCTTAACTCTTATTTCATAGAACACCGATACTTCCACTCGCCATAGATTATTTACTAACCACAAATCTTTTCACGTGATTTGTGCATTTTTTACAACAATCTCATGAGCAATTTTTGATGTGATGAGCGAAAAGTGGGCGTAGGATGGCTCTCTACTGCGTACGAGTTCTTCAGAAACTTAAAAAGTTTTGGAGCCCGAAATAGCACTCAAGAATTTCCGTTGTCAACATAAAGTTTCAAAATATGAATGCAGTTAACACACCTGCTCTCCCGTTTCCATCAATCTTGAACAGCAAGTGGTCTTTGGCAGTCTGGGAGAATGCAGGGCACTAAAATATATTCAAACAGAAGGCGGTTCCATGAGGTACTTTATTGATCAATTTTATTTAGGTTTTTATTGATTGCTAGGGATTTACACGAGAACTATTCTCTGACATTCAACTAATAGAATTCTACTCGCCGTGAATTCCGTGCTCCCTTCTCTATTTTATTCCAATTTTTCACATTCCATTCGTTGTCAACGGGAGCGTTTTTCTGTGATTACTGCGGCCCAGCCTCCAGCTCCTTTACTTGAAGTTATCAAGCAAGCTTTACCCATCAATTTTTGGCATGAACAAAAATTCGTAGTGCCCCAAAGGTTAGTTGCTTTTCGATTTCAAGAACTGATAATCTCTGGAGAAACACCTATGATCATTTACTTTTTTAACGTTGGCCTTTGGAATGTTTAAAATTCCTGGTGAAAAAGTATTGTAAATCCTTATAAATGTTTGATAGCTCACTCATTTCGTGATTACGAGTGCATTTATTCAGTGCACACAGCATTTGGGAAGCGAGGCAAGTTTTAAACTTTACACAATATTGTTGTACGCGGAAGCCTTCAGTAACTTGGAAATCTTTCTTACAGGAGACTATTGACCATGGTAGAGGTGGTTCTATTGACTGTTGTAAAAAGCGCCTTCGCCCAAAGCAGCTCGATCGAATGCACAGCTATCGGCTGTATGAGTACTTTTAGACATTTTTTTTAATCGCTTGAAATGAAATAGCTGTCAACTGTAAACTGATCTAATTTCTAGAGGTAGTGTGTTTGAAACTCTTCTACAAAGCAGCAATTCAGTGATATCCGGACTGCTGTGATCGTACGGCTTATCTCTAACTGTGCATCATTTTTCTATTGCCAAAACCCCTTCCAGGCAATTGGAAACAAGTCATTGAAATTTGCATCATAGCCCTTAGGTCAATTCATGATTAACAAGATTAAGGAAAATCGTTCACTCCAGGCGCAAATGCCAAAATTCTGCTACATATAACCGAGAAAGCAGCTTTCTGAATTGTCTGTGTTGTTAAGTGAAAATTAAATCAGATCCAGAACTGTGAAGATATACAGTAACATTACGTTTCAACCTGGAACGAATCCCATTCTTAAGATTTACAATGATTTGCCCTTTACCAGCCAGGTGGGCTCTAAATTTCAAATTCTATAGACGGCTCTAAAATGTTCTATTTCTTCTGGAATTTGTGACTAAATGTGACAGTTGAAGTTCACTGCCGAAAGGCTGTTCCTTCCTCATTCTGATATCGAGAAACAACCTGATCCTAGTGCCAGTCTAGTGACCATGGCGGTAATGACGGTATAATTAGTGAGAAGCTGGAGCGTAAACGGCTAATGAAAGAATACCTTTATCTATTGGGATTATTAAAACACATCAGGCTCTCATGCGCCTTTGGTCTAAAAAGTCAGAGTTAAATTCGTTCAGGATATTACATCGTTGCGTGATGCTGATTATTTGAATACTGTATTAGTGACTTAACGAAACGTGAAAAATTGAGAAAAATGCAAATGAGTCTATTCTGAAATGTCAGTTGAATTCTAATTTTTCGGAACATGCGATTTGGCTTTGAAGTGCTGAGTGTCCAGCTGTTGTCTCGAGTTACCCTTGACGCTCAATGACTGCAATAACAATGTTCGACCTCCGTCTCGTTGTGAGGAGCCAACGAAATTGTCGTGTTGCAAGAACTTGCTCGACTTGTGACACCGATTGTCTCGGCAGTTGGTGGCTTGGTTGCACAATGCTCATTGACGCCCTGAAACAATGAACCTCCGTCATTCGCCCATTGGGGCTGTGGTCCCCTCCCCCAAATACACAATGAAGTTGTCTTTTCAATTCCTCTGAAAAGGCCAAGTTTTGTCCTTTTTGCACCTGCAAACCAAGTCTTGTAGCTGTTCGACTCGGCGCGAAGGAACGTAGATTCTCTTCTTAAGCCCAAAATGTTCTATGTTTAACTTCTTCTGGATCAAATTGTTTTCTCATGTGTCTCCTTTTGGTGATGTATTGCTTATATCGTTAATCTTTCATAGTTTAGTAACTCCTGACATGTCCCCGCCGCATTCCTCAAACGGTTACTTCGTACTGAACATGACTCAAGCCAAGGTTGTGTGTAAAGCTGTTTCGCTGTTTTCTACATTTAAAAGTTCGCGTGTTCTATGGAACACTACAAAAGGAAAACGCGCATGTTTTTGAAGAAATATTTTTCCTTTGAAGAAACTTGCTAGGAGCTACCACTGCAGTTGGAGTCAATGTCCTTCATTAAATTTTCTTACATTTAACTATGAACGTGTTTTCTCGAATGCTTGACAGTGTAGGCGTGTGATTCATTAAAATTTGTGTATTTTGTTTACATCGTATAAATATTCGTTTTAGTTTTTGAAGTGAACACTTTTTATTGGCAGTGTTTGTCAACACAAATATTAGTCTTCATCTCCTTTTACCAGATGATACTTCAACCAATGTGCTACCTGTTCGCCCTTAAAAAATTTCTTACTCACAAATTATGACCTAGTCAGATTAAGAATCGCATCGAGGAAACTTCCTGATTTCGCTTATTTTTATAGCGGATAACAGAACTGAGCTCGATAAATTCTACATTTTGCGTGGGAAGCACTGTTTAAATTTTCCAGAAACTGCTCTTATAGTCAGCATTGCCTTTGAGGACACCATAGCAATCGGATAACAGAACCGAGCTCGGTGCACTCCTACATTTTGCGTGGAATACACCGGCTGCAGTTTCCTCAAACTGCTCTTGATTAGCATTACATTTAATGACACACTTCTGTCGTTCCCAGACCCGGTGAAACATCACCGAGCAGCACGGATCTGTCACTCTACTTTCTGGGAGTAACTGCTCTCGCGTGGTCAGTTCACGGGATTCCGTGATGTAGCCTTTGTCCAACGGTACGTCGATCTTGAGGTATGATCTCGGCCGCTTACAAATCTTGAGCTCATTCTTGAGACAAATGCCGACCCAGATTGCGGATGGACGTTGAAGATTGGATGGATGCCAGTTACCACCGATGCGTAGGTGTCGGTAGGGTGGATCTATTCATTAGGTGATGCTGCTTTCTGGTGTACTGTATATGTAGGTCCGCACTAAGATAGCTCACTTATGAGTTCCATTCATTTTAACCCCAGAACAAAAACATTTTTGTTAAATCAAACTTCCTCAGTTTCAATGGCAGTCATTATCGAGATACTTCTGAAATAGGGTTTTCTTTCTGGGAAATATTGTTTCACATTGAGCCCTTATTTTTGTGATCGTTGCTGTCTTTTTTCGTTGATAGTAATATAAAAAGAAAATGATATTAAAATAATTTGGATTTTGATATGAATTAATGAATATTATTTACATTAATTTACGGTACTAGGAAGAATAAGCTGACGAGAACTGTTTCGGCGGCGATGACCAGGGGCACACGGAAAGTACGAGACAATAATTCGATGAAACAATTGTTACAAATAGATTTTAAATCTAGTAAAGAGTCAAAAAGGGGTTCTGTTTTTCTTGAATTCGTGTCATTCCCTGAAAACCATGCTGCCCGTACCGGTTTGGGTTAGTACTGATAGTTGCCGTGAACCTACATAGAGATGGGGTAATTTACCCTGCTTAACGAAATAAATCCGAAGTAATTCCTAGAATATATTGTTCTGTTCAAGCCCATAATAAGAATTGTTGTAAAATTAAGCAATACTTATGTGCGAACCCATTCACAGATCAGTCAAGTCTGCAACTAGGTTAAGTGTTCTAGGTCAAACGTAATTGTACACCTCATAATGGCGTTGTTACAGTCTGGGCACCTCAAAATGGTGTTCTGACAGTCTGGGCACCTCATAATGGCGTTGTTACAGTCTGGGCACCTCATAATGGCGTTGTTACAGTCTGGGCACCTCATAATGGTGTTCTTAACAGTCTGGGCACCTCATAATGGCGTTCTTAACAGTCTGGGCACCTCATAATGGCGTTCTTAACAGTCTGGTCACCTCATAATGGCGTT